>JAVJIF010006738.1:0-82737 GCA_038442645.1 Agave tequilana
ATTCCTTGATGGAAGGATCTCGTACTAGTTCTTAAACAAGTTCATTTAACTAGTTCGAATTCTCATATGGTAGATTATATGATGTATACACTTATGCTTACTTTTCAATTGGTATCATTGGATATTTTCAATTGGTATCCATTTGACTCTTGTTGTATATACTCATATTTTGTTCTTTCATATATGTATGTCTACTTCAATTGATATACTCTTTCTACATATATATGATTTGTACTTGTGCTTTAGCTAAAATTGACTCTTATATTTTTAAGCACAAAGTGTTAATGCTAAGCTTACTTCAAATCTTATTTATCTTCAAGCTTATCATTGTATTTCATAATTGGTATCAAATTCAAAATTTGGTTGTTCTACATTTGGTACCTTAAAGAAAAATATTGTATTTTAAGATATTTCAAAATTTTGTTTTCATAAGAAAAATTCAAAATTTTTGATTTGTATTGTCTATATGCAAGGAGAGCTTAACTCTCTCTTACATATAGATTCATGTTGAGTATATTATAAATTGAGGAGATTGACACTCTTCTTTATATGATATACGTGTGTAGGGGGAGCTTCACATCTCCTCTTTATGCATGACATATTATACGTTATGTGAATTAGGGCTTGTCATCCCTCTTTCATTAATGTATATGTGTCGGGAAGCTAACTTAACGTCTTCCTCTTCATGAATTTATATCGCATATAAATTTTATTGATTGATTTGTATTTTACCCTCCTTGATTTCTTTGTTTTTTGACAAAAAGGGGGAGAAAAATTTGTTTGATGTATTTTTCTTTGAACCCTTTGTTGATGATTGACAAAAAGGGGGAGAAGAATTTGTGATTTTATATGCATGATTTCATGATTTCCTTACTTAAGGGGGAGAAGTATTTGTTCCTTACTTAAGGGGAGTAAGATTTGTATTTATGTATATATGTTTGCTTGCAATTAGGAGCAAAGATTTGATTTATGATTTGATTTATATGATTGCATCTCCTACATTGCATACATGTTCATGTGCTTTTATTGACATATCTTTTATTTATTTGGTATGCATGAGTTAAGGGGGAGCTTCTTTGAAGCTTTACTTTAATCCATGCATATATAACTCCATGAGTTTTGTCATCATCAAAAAGGGGGAGATTGTTGGCCCAAAGGCCCTTCACCCTAGTTTTGATGATGATCAACTCATGTAGTTATAGTTACTAATGATCTTTTGTTTATTAGTGACAGATTCATGATCAAGATCTTAGTAGGTGCATAGCTCAACAAAGGATTAAAGAACAAGATTTGGAACTTGCATGTTGTGATCCAAGGAGTTTTGGATCAAGCTTGACCAAGTCAAGAAGATGAGAAGCCTTCAAGTGAAGACTTCAAGAAGTTGAGACTTGTGTCTAGGTATGAATTTGTATTTTTTTTTAGTAAAAATGTAAATGATAGATAGTTGTGGATTGCTCAAGTCTATATCCACACACACTCTTGAATTAGAACTCTTGATTTAATTGATTCATAAAGATTTTATTTTTAGAAAAGAACTTTTATTTTAGGAAAAAGATTTTTCTTTAAGACAAAATATTTGTTGGTTTTGGTATTTCTATCATGTATATTCTTTAACCAAAACCAAGTTGTATACTGATTTCAAAAACACATAGATATTTCATATTGATTGTGGAGTGGATCATATCCATACACACTATGCTTTTAAATGGACTCAATATCTTGTTTTTGTATTTGATAAAGGTTTGGAAAAACATTTCATGGAAAATTAGGTTTTTATCAAAAGAATTTTTACCAAGTATTTTACCTTGAAGTAGTATGGACACATGCTCATACTCTATGATTTCAAGACCAAAACATTTATCCCAGACCCAAACCTAAATCCAAATTGTCCAGGTCCTGGAAGTTCTGATTTTTCAGAATTTCTCAGTGACCGGTCGACCGGCAGTCGACGGCACTCGACCGACATGCACAGTTTTTGTGCATGTGCGTATCAGTCGCCGGAGTCGACCGATACTCGACCGACCCAAACCTGTTGCTCTCTGGAAAATGCCAGTCGACCGGATCGGTCGACCGACAGTTCTTTCCAGAAGAGCGGTCGACTCACCAGTCGACCGGTGGCTGCAACGGTCAGAAAAATGACCGTTGGCCGTCGACCGCGGTCGACCGCCAGCTCTGACAGAACCCCACGGCTCTATTTTCTGGCAGCCTATAAATGGGATTTGTTCATCTGTTTTGAGGTTAACATTTAGGAGACTTCTTGAGCTGTTTTTCAGACACTTTTAGAGAGAGTTTCTCTACAAGATTTTAGTGCAAATACTTCCAATCAAAAGGAAGAGTTTTTATCAAGAGAGTGTTTAAGTGATTTCTTGTGTTTTCCAACAAAGCTTTTTTCCTTCATTTTCTCACCACACACTTGAGCTTTCCATTGCTAGATATTCTTATAGGTGTGTTGTATGAGAGTGCTCTTTAGGTGATCAAGTGTTGTGATCATCAAAGAGACTTTTCTTTGTATTTGAGGAAACGGGCAAGTGTGCTCGTTGTTGGTGGTTGGAGTTCGGTTGTGAACTCTTGGTGGTTAGAGGTACGGCCTCGGCGAGTCGGTGGACTTGCGTGTTGTACGGGACTTGGGAGTCCGAGGGTTTGTAGGTGTACGGCACCGAGGAGAGATCCGGTGGGATTGCATAGTGGAAATCCTTCGTGTGTCGAAGGCGGGGATGTAGAGCAAGTGTGCTCGAACCTCGAAACAAACCCCTTTGTGTTTGCGATTGCTTACTCTATCCCTCTCTCTCTCTTTGTCTCTTTTATATCTTGCATTACTTTCATTGTCTTTACTTTACATGCTTGATATACCCTTGTGCTTAATTGATATACATACTTGCTTGGATTGTTGTTAACACTAGTATTCAACCAAGAGAGCCAACGCGGCACCTCAACCCATTCAGGGGAATCTAGAGGAGCTTGTCCAGAGCCTCGCAGGGGAATTCGGCAACACTCTTGAGTTATACATAAGTGTTTAATTAAAAGTAGTTTTAATTTGGTCAACTTAGTTTTTATTCGCATTATTTGTTCATAGTGACCATTAGATTAGCCATCACCTATTCACCCCCCCTCTAGGTGATATTACACGTTTTTTTTTACATACTGATGACATGGGTCGTAGTTGTTTCAATATGCGATCTAGTGTCGTGCGACCATGGTCGCAGTGTATTAAACGTCATCTATTTTTTAATTCCCGGGTCGCAGTTTTTTATGTTTGCGCTGTAGTCTTATGCGACCTTGATCGTATTATAGACCCGGGTCGCTGTTGTTTACATTTGCGCTGTAAATGACTGCGATCTTGGTCGCAGTGTCGACCCGGGTCGCAGTTGTTTACATTTGCAATGTGGTTGACTGCGACCTAGGTCGCAGTGTTCCAAAATAATATATTTTTTATTCCCTTATAGTTTTTAAGTAATCATTGGTCTAAGTGTTTTAATTTTTCTACATCTATAGGTAACAACAGATGAGGTTCGTCCGCTGAGATCGAGCATAAAACCTATGTGCGAGTTCATAAAGAAATTCAAAAGTACATTAAGGCGATTTCTTAGAGGCGATCAAGAATACCCCATTTTGGCCAATCTTCATGACATTCTACAATGAGGGATTTAGGGTTTAAAAGGGTCTAAATCAAACATTACTGTACTGAGTATTTTAGACTGGTATGAAAGATACAAGGACCTTTAGAATTGGGGCAAACAAATTGAGTTAACAGTGGAGGATATTGCCCTCACTTTTGGTCTACCTGCCATAGGGGCGGATTTTATTATGAATAAGACCTGTACGAAGAAAGACAGAGGGGTTATAAAACATTATTTTCTCAATATAAAGAAGATCACGAAAGTATCTATTGAAGAGGCTTTGGATGATCTTCTGGTCAAGAAAAGGAGGAGGGTGAATTAGATGTGACAAAGGATAACAGCTTGAGCAGCAAGTGACTTTATATGAAATTATAAGAGACAGACAAACTTGCAGCTCAAGACTTTACTACAATAATCATCCTGTACATGTCGGCCACTCTATTCTTCTCTGGCAGCAGATGCACGGTGTCGTGGTATATTTGTCGAACAGATTGCAATATGCAGCTGATGAGGACAATATGCTGGGCTAAAGCTGTTTGGGCAATTCCTGATTGAGTCAATAGACATCTTCAGGCACACCACGTACGAGCTGCAAGGATGCTCCGTGCAAATTATTGTAAGTATGAATATCAAATTTGGCCAACAATGTATGAAATTTTTCCATAATCTTGTGAATATTTGTGTAAACTAATTAATTTTGCTTTTGCAGTATTGGCTATGAGAGAGGGCTCCTATTTTTGAGCCGAGGTCTGATTTGGAGGACAATACCCCACATTTTGTAAGATGGGACCTCCAGAACATTAGCAGATCTCTACTTGAAATTGATCTAGAAGAGCTTGACGCAAATATCGTAAGTTTTAAAATATTAAATACCATATAGTACTGATTCAAATTTTATACATTTAAATGATGCCTTGGTTCAAGTTTTTTTTATGTGCATTAACAATTAAATTGCGACCATAATCTCAGAATGCGACCATGGTCGCAGTATTGAGCTGTATGTTTCGCAATTCATTTTACGTGCCGGACAAACAAACTGCGACCATGGTCGCATTTTCCTGATAATACCGTATACATTAAATGCGACCATGGTCACAGTATTAAGCTGCAAGTCTTCACAGTTAAATTTATGGCCGACAAACAAACTGCGACCATGGTCGCATTCTATCTTAATAGTTAATAAATAAACTGCGACCTTGGTCGCAGTATATTATTTCATTGTTTTGGTTTTAACTTAATTTTTTTTTTGATTTCAGATTTTGTGTCAAATGGCAACATCTCTAATGATGAAAAATTATGATTGGCCTTCCTGTTGAAGGGGAGAGAAGGAGGAAGAAGAAGAAGAAGAAGATGAAGATGAAGAAGAAAGAAGAAGGAAATACATATAATCAAGCTAACATCTCGTCAGAAAAGGAGCCAGAAGCTGCAGAAATAATTGAGCAAGAAGAGACGAGTGAGCAACAACCAACTTTTACTGGTTGTTTGCCATCACCACGGGATGAACAAACTGAAGAAATTGAAGAGTTGAGGAATCAAAATCAGTACTTGAGAGAATATGTTTCTCAGTTTGAAATGAAAATTGAAAAAATGGAGACTGAGAACAGACTCAAGGCTGAATTAAAGAAAAAAGAAAAGAAATAAGAGAGAAGAAAAAATTAAAAAAGCAGCAGAGAAAATTAAAAGTGAAAGAAGAAGAAGAAGAGCTGCTGAGAGCCGCCGCTGCTGCGGAGGAGAAGAAGAAGGAGAAAAGGAGGGAAGAGGAGGAGAATGAGAGGAGAAGAATGGAAGAAGAGAAGGAAGAGGAGGAGAGGAGGAGAGAAAAGGAGGAGAAGGAGAATGAGAGGAGAATGAGGGAAGAAGAGGATAAGGAGAAGAGGAGGAGCAGGAGAAGGAGGAGAGAAGGAGGGAAGAGGAGGGGCAGGAGAGGAGGAGGAGAGAAGAGGAGGAGAATGAGAAGAGAAGGGAAGAGGAGGAGAGAAGGGAAGAGGAGGAGCAGCAGAAGAGGAGGAGCGAAAAGAGAGAAGAAGGAGAAGGAGAAGAGGAGAAAAGAAGAGGAGGAGCAGGAAAAGGAGAAGAGGAGGAAGTTAGAGGAGGAGAAGAAGAGGTAGGAGAAAAAAGAAGAAAGAGGGGGAAGAGTGGAAGGAGAGGATGAAAGAGGAGGAGAGGAGAAGGAAGGGAGAAGAGGAGAAGAAGCAGAAAATAATTATGGAGCAGATGGAGAAGCAGGCTGAAGAGAAGAAGAAAAAAAAATTGGAAGAGGATGAAATCATGGGTTCTGAATTTGTTGTAAATATTTCTGGGAAAGATATCCCCAGTTTTTCTTTGAATATAACTCAACAGATTCAAGAACTCCAAAGAGATAGAGCTTCTGAAGAAAAAATTCAAGAATATACTCCGGATCAGAAGCAATCCTTAAAAAGAACAGTTTTGGATTACTCTAAAGGAACGATAGAAAAGGGGAGTCAAAGAACGCAAGCGCGCTGAAAGAGATCGCGATGACTCCGACTTCGTTTATCCAAAACAGAAGAAGAAAATTAGTGAACATCCTCTTCCACAGCCTGCAGCTCAGAGTTCTGCCACTGGTTTCGGCGACAAAGAGATTTCCCCCACTCAGCCAAAAACGAGGGAATTGACCAAAACCACAACATACAGAATTCTGTAGCCTCATCAACAAGCTATTATAAAAAATTTCTTGGACAAGGCCTTCTCTGAGTAAGTTAATTAAGTTTATTATAAATCATATCAAAAAAATGTTATATATCTATATAAGAACAATTTAATTACTAACTTTGTTTTGAATATCTTGCAGTTCTACTGCATATCAGGATACCGATAATGGAATCATTGTTACAAAGAATGACATTGAGAACCTGATGTTCAGTAGAGAGTTAGATGCGAATATAATTCATTTCTACATGCAGCATCTAGAGAAAGGAGGAGGATTAAAAAGTATATTCTTTCGGAGCGAAGCTTGGGTAAACATCTATTTTCCCTTTACGGTTTAATGTAATATAAATTTCCTAATTAATTTGGTGAATGTTCTTTATCGCTGTTTAGGCATAACGAATGTACTGCGACTAAGGTCGCAGTTTATAATTAAATTATCACCCCAATATCAATTTAAAATAGGTTACGACTGTGGTCGCAGTTGCTGGCGGCAGTCTTAATCAACAACAAACACTGCGACTTTGATCGCTATGCGTGCTAATATGAAAGGAACAGCTACCTAATGAACTGCGACCTAAGTCGCAGTCCATGATAATATAAATCACCATGATTAATATTTAGTAATGAAAAGTATGCGACCTAGATTGCAATTCCTGGCGGTCTTTATCAATAACAACACTGCGACCTTGGTCGCAGCATTAATTAATATAAAAATGTGATAATTAAGAAACACTACGACCATGATCGCAGTCTGTTGTGTTGACGTAATGACTTCTAATTTTCATCAATTTTTTTTATACTTTAAATTCATTTTGTATTTTATTTTTCTTGTTGTCCGCAGCACGGTGTTGTATCTAAAAGTAAAGATCTGGAAGATCATTTCATCAAGCAGCAGCTGTTGAAAAACTGGACAGATGATGTGCAGTACATGTTCTTCTCGATCAATCACAAACACAGTGCCAACGATCCCGGATTTCACTGGACCTTGTTGGTATTTGATTGCCATACAGAAGAGTGAATTTTTACAACTCTTTGGTTCCAGCTGAAAAAACTAGTAGTATATTAAAGCTTTATCAAAAAGATGCAAGAATAATGGTGAGTTGAAATTTAATATTTCGTTTACTGAAAACTTGCATTTAATTTGATTAATACTGATTTTTTTCTATTGACATTGCAGAAAGAAAGATTATTACAGATTTTTGAGATTGATTTCAATAAATTAATGAGAAAAACAAATATAAAATACACAAGATGCCCCCAACAAGCAAACAGGTATATAAATTTTTGACATCTCCTTACCTATCATATTTTCTACCTTTTTTTAGTACAAAAATCTAATTTCATTTAATGATTACTCTGTGCAAATTTCAGTGTAAATTGCGCTGTATATGTATGCAAGTACATGGAAAGTATAGCATTTGGTAGTCCACCAGCTGTTGATACTGTTACGGTTGCTGATGTACAGAGACTTAGAAGTGAGCTTGCATACATGATACTTGCAAATAGAGAGAAGAGTTGGGATGAAGAAACAGAAATGATACGAAGGATGGTATTTGAAGACTGACAGTGGGCAATTTATTGATATACCACAATTTTTTATTTATAAATGTTAAAATATTTGCAATTCATTGATTTTTTTTTGTTTTATTGATTTAATTTATAAACATTTGTATACATTTATTTATTATAAATTCCATTCATTATTTGCAATCTACATTTGTTACACCGTGCATTTTACTATTACGTACTGATATTGCGACCAAACATGCGTTCAGAAATTGTATTGCGACCAAAGTCGCATTAATGAAATATTTTAGTTACAGCGTTTCCTTATATTGCGATACTGTAATCGAGATAGCGATCATGGTCGCAGTTACTTAATCATTTATCAGTTCCCAATGCGACTGTGGTCGCAATAATGAATTGTTTTGGCGTACAAAGTAATTTAATGTAAGACTGTATTAACTTTTAAACTGTTTTGGATAACTGAACAGTCACGTAGGAAGTATATAATTTTTGGAAAAAGGTAAAAATAAATTTGGGACATATTCACGTGGTTTGAGAGCTTAAACCTTTTGGAATTCCGGGATTAAAAATATATAAAGGGTCATCAGGACAAGATTATAAACATACTAAATTGGTTTCGCTCAAACTCGTTACTTTCAATATTCGGGATCACATTCAAAAATGTCTTCTCCACCGTCTTCACCGAAAAGAAGCCAATCATCTAATGATGATTGGAGGTATAGTTCTGAAGCGATGCCTCGCTACGAGTCAGAGGATGAGCTTGATACAGACGACCCGTTCTGGGAGTTCATTGATGAACCAAAATACATACATGAAGAGGAAGAAAGCGAAGAGGAGATTATTTGTAAAGAGGTGGAAGAGACGGAAAGCGATACGGAAGACGAACGCGGTCATAATCTTGATGACGACTCTGATTATGATGGTGATGACGAATCTGATTAGAAGTTTAAAATTTATATTTTGATTTTTTATATATATAGAACCCTGTTTTCTAAGGTTAATTGTGTGAATTATAGTAATGGTGATGTACCTTATCCGGGCTTGACAATTCATGTGAATGAGAATCAACAAATTTTGTGACAACCCAATATCTTTTGTTAAAAAAAAACGAAGACGAACATGCATCTCAGCAGGACAGCTGCTCTAGTGTCAATTCGACGATGCACTGTAAGACCCTCTTGTCTTTTGTTACACAACTTCTTCACACCTTTCTTGTTGCAGCAAAATTTTCTGCAAATAACTTCATGAGGAGGCTTCTGTGACTTATTTATTCATTTTCTTCTCACACCAAAACCTCTGTTCCTTGCATAAGAATTGTAGAAATTGTATGCTTCCACATCAGTGAGAAACTGTTTCCCTAAAAAATTATTTGAGCTTCCAGACATTTCTCCATGTGCATTCATATCCTACAAAAACAATTAGAGGAACTACATAAATATAAATATTTTTTTACATATCACACGTCTAAAATATAATTTCTAAAACTGCGACCAAGGTCGCAGATGAGATGAAATCTATATTATTTCTTACTAAAGACTGCGACCAAGGTCGCAGATGAGATGAAATCTATATATTTCTTACTAAAGACTGCGACCGTAGTCGCAGTTATCCGTTTGAGCATAATTTTTAAAACAACAGAATAATAACTGTGCAACAATCTAATGAATATATAAAATGGATATAATTCACATAGAAACGTGTAAGAATTATGACAACAAAGAATGCGACTTGGGTCGCAGTCAGAAAAAAACAAATTGCGACCGTGATCGTTGTTCTAAAAAGATTAAAACAAGTGATTATTCTATTCCGTAAAATAAATTATACGTCGAACAAGGAATGCGACTTAGGTCGCAGTCACCAAAAAAAAAGATTTGACAGCCGGAGATTATTTTCAAATAAGATTGCGACCGTGGTCGCATTTCTGAAACTTTAGAGCAAGTAATTATAGGTCGCAGTACCATATATACTAAAGAGAAAAATTCTATATTTAAGAAATTGCGGGAAAAAAATTGACACAATTAAAATCTTTTGATCGGCATGCAAAGATGTCAACCCTTCAATATTTTCAATATTTTGAGAGAAAGTTGAACCAGATGATATATCCTCCATATTTAGATCGCCAGATAGAGAGCGCTTACGACTGCGACCAGAATTGGCAGGGGAATTAGAATGCTCAGACGTCGACATTAAATAAAAAGGATAAAAAATTGCTCTAAAAATATGATATTTTCAGAAAAAAAGTTTATCGCAGGCTGAAAAAGGAGAACCTAAATCTGACAAAGAGAGGTAAGGAAATAGTGGGGAAAAAAATAATAAACAATAACATAAATCTTATAAAGAGCGGCAAAAAAAAGGGAGAAAAATAATAATAAAAAATAACCTAAATCTGACAACGAGCAATTAAAAAATTGCCTTGTGGGGAAATAATAATAAACAATAACGGAAGTTACCCAAAGAGTAGCTTTTCATAAGGGGTATTTAGAAATTTAATTTCTTCCTATAAGCGGGCCACAAGTTAGCGCGGTGACAAATATTGAGCCACGTCACCGCAGGCTGAGAGAGTCTCTCAGCCGTCGGCTGATATACATTTTTCTCATATATATATATATATATATATATATATATATATGAATCTCTTATATATATATATATATATATATATATATATATATATATATATATATTATATATATATATATATATATATATATATATATATATATAAGAGATTCATATATATATATATATATATATATATATATATATATATATATATATGTATATGTATATATATAAGACACATTAAAAATCATAAAAAATTCATTTAAATCATATTTAAGTAAATTTAATACAAGAATGAATCCAGATTCTCTTGACGGGCTCTGAACTTCTCCTCATCGGTAATCTAAACTAAGAGTTGAGGCGCGAGATTGCTTTCTTGATTTTATGCTTAAATTATGAAATAAATCATATTTTTAAAAAATTATATAAACATATAAGCATGTGCGATATCAAATACACTCATAGACATTTGGCATGGTAAACATAAGTAGAGTCTATGCTATAAATATGTGTGTATTCTCTATAAACAATCATGACTACATATCAAAAGAAATTGAATATTATATCAATTGTAAATGAAGCAAGGTAATACATGAAAAATCATATAAATTATTTTAGATAGTTACATATGCATGTAATAAGTCATCTAACTCATCAATATTAAGCACAATAATCATGCCGTAGAGTTCTAGACAAATTAGCATGGACATGTAATCAAGATAATCTAAAATAAAGTGGAGATGTTACCGATATACGCAAGCAATCTCCTAAAAAGTGGTGTTCTCCCACCTAGCTCCTTTGATAGTGATGCATTAACTTTGTTGATCCTTCAAGCTCCAATGCATCCACCACCAAGGCACCACCTCACCCTAAATCATGGAGGAACACACCTACATTATTAAGTTTGGTGTGTTCTTTGGTACCCAAATCTTCTTCGCTCCTATAGAGTTAGTATTCTCATGAATTCAAACATTCTTATTTTTAAAATTTAGCATAACAAAAATTGGATAAATGGCCTTTGAGGGCTCAATGTGTATATATGTACACCTTGCCATGAATATATGTATAATTGTCATGTGCATTGTGAGCATGCTTGATGTGTGCAAGTAAAGTTTATTTCCCTTAGATTTTTTCCTTTGGAAACAAAGAATCTAACTTCTTCATATTGAAAGAACAAATCTTTAAATTCGAATCTAAATCATTCATTCTATTTTTCAAAGATTCAAACTCATTTTTATCAAAACTCAATTTAAGGCTTTTGCCCTTACATATATATTTGCGATTATCAAAATCATCTTTAGCCTTTTGAAAATACACAGAAAGTTCTTCTTTATCTTTCAAAACAACTTCAAGTTTATTTTTCAAAAGTTCATTTTCTTTTATCAATTTTTTATTTTGAAAATTAGGTAGCTCATATCAATTTTGTAGTTCTTCAAAAAAATGAGTTAATTCATCCATTGTGAGTTCATCATCATCAAGAGAGGTTCAAAAATTACATTTACAGATTCCTCTCCATCAGCCATGAAGCAAACATTAGCGGTGTCGATCTCTTCTTCTTCAGACTCTGTCTCCGAGTCATCTCATGTTGCCACCATTACTTTCTTCTTCTTGTGCAACTTCTTTGATGTGGTCTCTTGGAATGAGGGGCAATCCGCTATGAGATGTCCCATTTTCTTGCAATGAAAGCAAAGACCCATCACCTCCTTTTTCCTTTGAAACATTTCTTGTGGTCTAATTCTTCGATAGTTGTTTTGCCTTCCCTTTTTGTAGAATATCTTTCCTTCCTTCTAGATAATTGTGGCAAAGTCTTTCCTTCCTTCTGGATAATTGTGGCGAAGTCTTCCACTTTCTTCCGATGACTCTTCTTCTTCTACAATAGAGGGAGTCACCTTGAAAGTGATAGATTTCTTCTTAGTTGGCTCTCTCCCTTTGCGTACTTTTCATCTCCATCTTATGGGTTTTGAGATTCCCAATAAAGCTGGAGAAGTCCATCTCCTCTCTATTGTTCAATTCCTGAAGCGTGGTCGCCTTGACCTCCCAAGTCTTGGGAAGAGCTCGAATCACTTTTCTTACCTTTTGATCATTGTTTATTGAAGATAGTCCATTAGTTATTTTGATAATCTTGTAAGCATTTCATCTATTGACTCATTATCAAGCATGTAAAAGTTCTCGTATTGAGAATGAAGCAAATAATTTTTGATCGTTTGACTTGTGAGATACCCTCATGGGTAATAGTTAAACCATTCGAAACCTCATAAGCCGATTTGCAATTAATAACACGTAACTCCTTAGCATTGGCCTCATAGTTCTTCGCAATGGCGTTGGACCATGCATCCTCATCTCTCCGTGAGACTCTACAAATTCTTTGGTTATGGCCTTGGCTACTCTATCTCCTAGAAACTTTAGAAAAAGAGTCATTTTTACCCTCATAAGGGGAAGTTAACACATCAAATGGCGACTTGATACTAGAGAAATCGTGTAATGCCATGAAAACAAATTTGCAAATGAATACATGCAACAAATATAGCCAAACTAGGATCTCTCTAAGGTGGTTAAAACAAATACTAGAGATTAGGCACTGATACCAATTGAAATCACCAAGAGGAGGGTGAATAGGTGATGGCTATAGGCTAATAACAAATCATGAGGAATAAAAATTACTAGACAAGAAACTAAATCAAGTAAACAGTCTCAAAACAAAGCAATATATCACAAGAGTATATATTGGAATAAAAGAAATTCTAGAGCATGAAAAAAAAAGAGTGAGTATAAAGAGAAAGAAAGAGAAGACAATCGCAAACACGGAGATATGTTTCGAGATTTGAGCCACTTACTCTACATTCCCGCCTTCATGGTAATGAAGGATTTCTACTATACTTGATCTCGCGAGATCACCACCCTACACATTCTCATAAAAATGAATAGACCTGCAAGTCCTCTCACTTGGTGTCACAACATTTTACAATCGAGGAACCCGCAAGCTCGTTTTGAGAGCGCAATCTTTACAACTCTTCACAATACAAGAAATGAAGTGATCTCTCCTAGATCATCAAAATGGGCTCACAAGACACTCCTATAACTAAGAGAAAGACTAGAAGCTTTGAGATTGTGGTGTGAAAAGCTCTGAAATGATTGGAGTGAAGAAGCAAATCTTGAGAAAACTTATATTGAATTTGGCTCTAAAAATTTCTCTTTTGAAAAAGTTTCTCTCACAAACTTGGGAATAAATAAATACAAATCTTGGTATTTTTTTAATTTTCTACAGTGTTTATACATTTGTGTGCGTGTGTGTGTGTATAGATTCAATGTATACAAGAGAAAACTAATATAGCCGTTGGTAATTAACAGCTAATCCAAAAGTTAATAATATAGCTATTAGGGCAAATACTGCCAGAAATGGCTCTGCGGTTGATCGGTCGGTCGACCGCCAACGTCACATTTTTTTACCGTTGGGCAACATCAGTCGGCCACCCAGTCGACCGATCAAAACACAAATATGGGTTTGACAGTCGGGAAAAGTAGCGGTCGACCGAAGTGCACATGTACACAAGTGTGCATGTCGGTCGACAACCCCGTCGGTTGTCTGGTCGACAGTCCGGTCAAGCAACCCAAGGTAAAAACTAAAGTATGAAAATAATTGAAATTCTATTTGATTTTTCATCGAAATGTTTGAATACATGGATACAAAACATACTTGATGGGAACATATGTAGTTCCAAATGTGTGTGATCATAGATCATCTCAAAAATTCAATGTAAAACTAGTATTTTGTAAAAATGAATTTTCTTTTTGAATAACAAATATTTTTCAAAAGCTATTTTGAAAACCAATCTAAACTTATTGAAATTCTTTTCAAAACTTTTAGCAACAAAAATACATTAACTATTTTTGTGTGTGTATGAATCTCATGATCAATCAAAGTCACTAATTTTGGGTTTGGCAAAACTAATACTTACACAATAATAAGAAAAATAGTTTTCTTTAATTGCTTCATCTTGCAACTTAGATTCCTTGAACTTGACTCCTATCACGAGTGTCGTGATTGAATTTTATGCTTGGGCTCTTGGATCACTAAATGGAAAGCTTCAAAACTTGTGAGCCATTAAGAGAAGCTTAAACACATGTTTGAAAATTTTCTTTTATTAACGTGAAACTTATATAGATGAAATCATTAGTATAAATAACTATATGGGATTATCATCATTAAAACTTAAGTAAATGACCTTTGGGCGAAAAAAAAAATGATGTTGACGCGACCCACAAAGGTAAAAAGAATATTTATATATTTACTTGGAAGAGCAAGAGAATTGCCATGAGGCAAATTCCTTTTACTCCAAAATTTACAAAGAAAAGGGTGTTTAAACTGTTGGCCCAGAGGCCTTCCACTCTAGTTTTGATGATGATTAACTAATGTAGTTATGTGTACTAATAATCTTGTGATTTTAGTTTCAGATCATTAATCAAGTTATTATTGGTGATTAGCTTCAACAAGATGATTTGGAAGCTTTCGTGTGTTGATTCAAGAGCCCGAGCGTCAAAGATCATATATAGCACTTGCTCGGTAGATCAAGGAGTTTTGGATCGAGTCGACTTGGAGATTGCGCTCTACAAGAAGACTTCGGTACCATATCTTAGTTTTGTGTTTAGATCCAAATTGTAAAGACTAGAATAGTATGATATGCTCAAGTTCACAAAACACACACGTTTCATGTTTGGAATATTGGTTTTCGGTTTTTCCGTTTTTGGTTTAACCGATCTTGGTTTTCATGAATAGATAGATCAAAATAAGTTTATATGGTTTAATATATATTAGATTTGTTCTATATACATGCATGCTTAACTTCCTAGACAAACTTAGTTTTGACTCACTTATTCATGTGTTTTATGTTTTGGTATTTTTAACAAAACATATTTTGGAATTAAAGTCAAAAACATGGATATATATATGTTTCATGTATATAGGATTATATCCATATACATCATGCCTAAATGTTGTTTAATATCTTGTTTTTGTATTTGGATGAGTTTTGGACAAAACGTATTTTCTATTCAAAAATCCAAGTTTTAGAAAATACAGTTTTTGATTTTTGGCAAAATTTCTATAACACAAAAATAGTTTAAAATGTTTGAGATTTGTGTTAAAATTTTTAACACAAGTTTGTATTTCAATGAAAAATGATAAAACTATTTTTGTGAATTTTTTAGAGATTTAATGGGAATTTTTAGGATTAAAAATTACATGTTTTTGCTGACCAGAACAGTCTCTGCCAGGTTAGGTCGGTCGACCCCTACGGTCGACTGCACCAAGTAGCCGGTCGACCGTATCAGTCGACCGACGTGCACGGATACGTGCACGCTGGCTGCCACATGGTCCGGTCGACCGCACGGGCGACCGACTGCATGCAGGCAACTCTTTGTTTGTTTCGGTCGACCGGCGGTCGACCGGTAGCTGGCAACGGTCAAAATGTGACCGTTGGCTGGTCGACCGCACGGTCGACCGGTAGGGCATTTTTGGCAGTTTCTGCTGCCAACGGCTATATTTTTCTGGGGGCTATAAATACCCCATTAATTGCCTGTTTTCTACAAGATTTTTTGTGCGAATTTTTCCTTACTCTCTGGTGTTTTTACAGCAATCAAAAGAAGTTTTTGGATTTAAATTGAACAATCTATTTGGTGTTTCTGCTAGGGTTTGGAATATCTAAGAAAAGGGTTTTTGGGAAAAGAGTTTTGATTCAACTTCTATATCTTGGTTTCAGTTTTTTCCAAGGATTTTCTTTGTGATTTTGATTTCCATTCTATTGGTTTTCTCCACACTTGAGCTACATCTACTTTCTTATTCTATAGGATCATTGTGTGGGAGAAAGAAATTGTTTGTGGTTGTTATTTAGACCACCAAGTTGTAAACCCAATCTTTTCTTGGCTTTGTGCCTTTGGGTTGTATCCCTCAAGTTGTGAGGTGATCCTTGTATTGGTTTGTGCTAATCCCTCAAGTTGTGAGGTGATTGTTGTTGGCTTGGAGTTGTGCCTCAAGGAGGAGGTTGTGTTTGTAAGGAGAGGAGTTGGGTACTCCTTGTAATTGTTATTGCCCCAAATCCTCGGTGGAGGTTCCCTTTGTGGGAGTCCTTTGTGGACAAGCTAGTGAACTTAAAATCCTTCTGTGTGAAGGCGGGGATGTAGAGCTGGGTGCTCGAATCTCGAAACATATCTTGTTGTTTGCGCTTGATCCCTTGGCTCTTACTTTCTCTCTCTATATTGTGCCTTGCATATATTCTTATTGTTCATTCATAATTATTTGCTTGGCTTGTTTGAGTGTGCATCTCTTGTTTATTGCAATTAGTTTTTTAATTCCGCATTAAGTTCATTAGATTAGCATAATCACCTATTCACCCCCCTCTAGGTGATTTTCATAAACTCGTATCAAAATACGATCGAGACCAATCAAGATTTTGGGGTCAGATTTTCCCTCCAGCTGAGTTTTCTAAAGATGGCATCGCTCATGGTTCTATTGATTAAAACTTGAGGACGAGTTCTTTTGAAGAGGAAGAGACTAATGTAGAAAGGCAGAGTACGAAGTCAAGACACAACCAGGGACCAGACACAGGTCTCGGTCAATCGCCCAGTCGACTGAGATGTCCAGCTGAAGAAGTCGGTCGACCGACTGAAAATAGAACAGAGAGCAGAAAAGGAGCCAGGCTAACAGTCGACCGCCCGGTCGATCGCCCAAAAGACAGGAAAAAAACCAGAGAGTTGGGTCTTTCAGCCAGTCGACCGCTCGGTCGACCGGCAATGCAGTTTTGACCTAGCGATTGACCGCCTGGTCGACTGTTCAATGTGTTCTAGCTATATCAGATTCAGTTTAGGATTTTGAATTCATATCTAATTTGAATTTCGATTGATTTTATCTTTCTTTATTGAATTGTAATTTATGTAGATTTCCTTGATAGGTTAGGACACTTTTGTAAACCTATAAAAAGTCTTGTGTTCTTTACTTTAGTATTTTCTTTTGATTAATAAAAATTTAATTATCTCTCCAATTGCTCATGGATTCGAGTTGCTACCCTTTGCTCGTGGATTCGAGTATATTGTTCATGGATTCGAGTTAATACCCTTTGCTCGTGGATTCGAGTATATTGTTCATGGATTCGAGTGATGTGCTCATAGATTCGAGTATGTTTTCTACCTAAAAGATCTTTTCTGACTTCGTTGGCGCTAAAATGATATCTAGCCGGCGTCGTTCGCTTTCGCTCCCGCTCCACTTACAAAGAGGTCATATCAGTCACCTAGACCTTTGAAATGATCCAAGCTTAATGCTAAAAATAATTTACTAAGATTCATATTGCATTCAACAAAGGAGAATCTCATAAAGCTATGGAGAAATCAATATAAAAGTAAGGTAGATTCAAATTGAATTGTATAATATCCCTAATCTAAACTACTGTATTTTTATTTTTCTAAAGTATTTATTTTGATCTACTGATTATTTTATTTAATCAAGTTAATCTATTTTTTCCTGTGATTATTATGGTTGAATATGCAAATTATTTTCAGATAGTAAATGGCAAATTATTCTTCCATTATTATTTACTATTATTCCTATTAGTGTATTATTATTTCTATTGTTAGTGCTCAGTAATTATTATTAGTGTTTCTATTATTATTTTATCATTACCATTACTAGTGTTAATATTATATTATTTTGATATTAGTATTAATGTTAATACTAATCATGGTTGTGCTCTCCTTGCTAGCCTCTCACCCTATTTCACATTTACCCATCTGGATTCTTAACCCATTATCTTGAGTCTACCCATTATCCATTATACCTCCTATTACCCACTCACTATTTGGATTCAACCGCTTGCACCCGTTCACCCAATTGAATCTATATACCCATTATAAACCCACTACTCATTTACTTAATTGGATCAAACCCAATAACCCATTATTTGCATCCCTATATAATCCTATTCTTAACCTAACTCTAACCTAATCTCTCCTCTAATTTCCATCACCATCTAAACCCCTCACCACAGCAGCCGCCACCATGACCCCCATGATCTTCCCTTGGCGCCTCCTCCCCATGGCAGGCCGATGCACAACAGCCCCTCTCCTCGCCGTGCCCCTCCGTCGGCGAGCCACGGCAATCATCACTCCTTATCTGATCCTCCCCCATATCAGAACCGCCCCCCCTCCACTTCAGACCAACAGCGGCAGCGAGGACAGCCACCAGTACAGCAGCCTTCTTCCCTGCGCAGTCCGACAGCGAGCTCTCCTTCCTGGCGTGCACAGCTCTCCGACGCATCCCCAGCAGACCCGGACAGCCCACGACTACCTCCACGGCCCAGATCTGCAACAGCGGACAGCCCCGTGCAAGGCCGAGTCCAGATCCAACAGCGACACGGCAGACTTCTCCGGCGAATCTGCAGCAGATCCCTGTCCGCGCAGTTCAAGAGAGCGGCGAGTTCTCCTGATCCACACCAGGCCGTCATCGGAGACTGACACGGTGACCTTCTCCAGTGCCTTGGCCACCCTCCCGTGCAGTCCGAAGGCGAGGGACGACACCACAGCGACCGCGGCAGCGACTCGCCCGGCAACGCGCACAGCAGATCCAGATCCAGACCAGCAGCGCAGACAGCGAGCGAGCGGCAGTTCCGGGCCCTTCCGGCGAGCGCGAGACCTCCAGCTTGTAGCCAGGCCTTCCCCAGTACCCTGGTTACCTTCCTATGCAGTCCGACAGCGAAGAGCGGCACCACAACGTCCACAACGGCGACTCGCCCGGTAACGAGCAGATTCCCCAATGTGAGTGTATTCTTCTCCTCCTTGATTTCCTCGTATTTATGTACATCGATTTAATTATATTTTCATGTGTACATGTACATAGATTATAGTAGTGATTGTGTATGTTGGTATGTGTGCAAGAGGGGAGGCATTTATATGTTTTATGGTGTGAGAGACCAGGTATTAGTATGCCATGTTTCTGGCTGACAGAGGTTTATTAGTCGACTAATACCCTTTATTAGTCGACTAATAGCCCTGTTAGTCGACTAATCCCAGACCCTAGTCGACTAATATTGGCAGATTGCTGTGTGTAGTCTCTTTATAGATTGTGGACTTCACCGATGAGTTATGTAATGGATGTAGATGGATGTGCATGATTTCTAGAGATGGATATTGGATGGAATGACTTGATCGAATACATCTTAGATACATGTATATGTTATGGTACCTAATATTGAGAAATCTTGATAGAACTTATATGCATGATATGTATTGCCGAGTGTTGGGATATAATGATTGATCTTATAGAAGTGGTGATTGTGAATACCTATGAATTAGAGTTGTTTGTTGGAGTGAGAGGGCTAAATTCGGGATATCGATATATGTTGGAACGGTGACTATGGTATCTGATTGCTCGATGTGTATGAAACTAGATGATTATGGAGCTATTAGAAATATAAGTTAGTTGTAATGACTTTGGATTGATCTGGACTTATGTTATTTACATTGAATGATGATCGGTAATTAGACTTGACTTTATTAGTTGAGTATTTGAGGACATAGCAGGTATGACTAAATTAATTGAGTTGTGATTTAGATTGATCTTGAGTTAAAGGTTATCCAGAATCTATGTTCCTTATATTGGAGCCTGACTTGTTTTTAGATGAGATTGACGTTGTTGGCCTTTGAGATTCATTAGATGATATTTTGGTTGATGTTAAGTATTAGTAGTAACTATTCTATAGAGTAGCTGATAGAGGATTTTGGATGTGATCTTACTTTACTAAAAGATTATGATGATTTGATGAGTACATGGACTAATTCAGAGTTGGACTGTGAGTTGGACTGAACTTGAGTTATAGGTCATTGGATTTACATATTTTATGATAAAGCCCGATCTGCATTAAGATGAGATGATATATTCAAGTAGAGTACTTTCCAGACTTGATATTCATTTATTGGTGATGACTTGATGATGATTCATTCAGATGTTGATATGGACTTGTTATGATGTTAGACATTGATTACTTTGAGAGATTGAGCTATTGTGTTAGTGATCTATTTGACATCAGCAATGTTGTACTTCAGAGTTATTAGACAGTAGATCATTACTCAGCCTGGATATCTTGATTCACTTGAGAAATCTTAATATATATACCTGACAACTATCATGTTCATGTTACTGAAATTTGCTGGGAAAATATTATTACACGGTAACAACACCCGCATGTTCACTTGTTATATATTCCTGTTATACCGGCATCCTGTTCCTTGATATTTTATACTCCTGTTATACCGGTACCCTGACTTTCACATGTTGATATTGTTACCGTGACCACCACTGAGTCATCCCAGAGATTTAAGTAACATGTATACTAAATAATCTTGATAAACTAAAACATGATAACAAACAACTTACACTGGGATTGGGGAGATTGATGGAAGAGACAGCGTCCGTATTTTGGGTGGACCTAGGATTTAGGTTGCGCAGCCGAAAGAGGGTTCCACTGCAGGGTTCCCGTGGGGTGACTGGCACCCCGTCATGTTTCCTGTTATACATGTTATACATGTACCTGTCCTGTTTACATGTTCCTGACTACCTTGCGGTAGGTCCTGGTTCAGCGCCAGGAGTCTGGGCCGTGGTCCCGGGTATGCACGGGACCCACCTAAAGCATGGACAATGTCTCCAACCGATCAGTTTCAATAATTTAGGGCATCGATTGGCATGTGTGGTAGGCGTAGTATGGGATGCGTCTATTACGTGTGACAATTGGTGTTCGCTGACATAATTAACAATAAACTGTTGATGTATTGTGATTGACTGTAATCACCTGGTTGTATATTTATATATCTATGTTAGACTCATGATTATAACCAGGACCAGATTATGTACTAGGTTAGAGATATTGCTAGGATATACATCTAGACATCCGTTGTTTGCTACCGTTGCTTCACTTGTCTTGTACCTGTACTCTTATTCTTGTTATCTTTATTCGTGTTGCTATCATGTATATTATTGCATTGTTATTCAGTTGCTTATGTAACATGTTATTTGATTATCTTATATCTGCAGTTGTTCTTATTACTATTTATGCACATTGTTTCTGCACGAGCTTTTTTCCCTTTACACACACGCTCACCATGGTCGCGTTCTGACGACCCTGGATTTGCACGTCCAGATATTGGACGATTGTTCTAATGTGCAGGTGTTCGACGAGACTGTTCATCTTGCGAGGAACTGGATGCTCATTCTTTCGTTTCTGGTATCCTCATCTCTTTTATATTCCTACCATCTTTGATTTTACCTTTATCGCTTTCAGCTGCCATCTTCTTGTCATTATTCATCTGCTATCATTGTGTAGTCTTATATGTATTATTGTAGTGACCATTGATTATTATGCTTCTGATTTATAGCTTGATCAGGTTACATTTAGGCTTAGCGTGTATACGTGGGGTATTTTCCTTACGTATATGCGTCGCCGACTCTCGTCGCGACTCCGCTCCGCGGATTTTGGGAAGCGGGGCGTGACAAATTGATATAACATATTTGAAAGAATTTCCATGGCATAGAAGGATACTATGAGTCTTAGGGCTCGTATGGCATTTTGAAAGAGAGGGAAGAAGGAAGAGAGGGGAAGAAAGAAGAGAGATTTATTCCCCTCTTTCAGCGATGGGTTGTTTGATGGGAAAAGGAAGGAAGAGGGAAAGAGGAAGGAGAAGAAGAGAGAGAGAGAGAGAGAGAGAGAGAGAGAGAGAGAGAGAGAGAGGGAATTAAAAAAAATAAGTTGTCTTACCCCAGATCCACGCGCTGTAGCTCCTCTTCACTACCAAATTGGGCGGAAGATATTGAAGAAGAAAGGGACCTTGATCCTCGGCGCTAATCTGAGTCAGCGTCAGCTCATACTTCGTCCGATTTCTTCCTCCCCTCTTTTTCGGCAAACCAAACATACTAATAAAATCTGAGCTAGATTTCTTCATTCTTCCTTCTCCCTTCCCTCACTTCCAACAGGACAAACAGGCCCTTATAGGAGTTGAGAAAGTTCATCGATATGAAATAGTCTTCTTCCTTCTCTCTCTTTTTCCCCCCTCCCTCTCCCCCTTTTATTTTTTTGTGTGCATTTCTTTCTAATACCTCTGTATTGACAGTTCTCTACATAAGCACTTCAAAAAGGACCCTTGCAGAAAGGACATGCCAATGCTAATTTCACAACAAAGATCTTTTATTGTTGAAGTAATGGCATTGAAGTACTGGCAGACAATTTTAGATGCTTAGCTCTGTATCCGATAGCTTATATGGTGATTTTATATCAAACTTCCTAACTTTGTGAATCAAGTTTACTTAAAGTTGCTCAAAGGGCGGTTTTTATGTTTTTGTTTATTGAGTGGGGACAGTTTTTATGCATACTAATTATTAACATCTTGCTTATATGTCTCGTGGTGTTGAAAACTATTTCGAGATTTTGACTAGTACTCTCAAGTCTTGTTCAATTTGTGGAACAGATGGATTGCCCATCAGTAAAATACATATAATGGCTTCATGGAGGGGTGTCAGGTATTTATGCGTATATTGGTAAATTCCATGTCTGTGAAAGGCCAATTTCAGAAGTTTATAGTGTAAACAAAAATGCAATAATCCAACACAGTGAGTTGTTATGTAGTAGTAGTGACAAGGTGGGAAATGTGAAGGGAGCATGGGAGAAAGGTTTTGGTGGATGGTTGAGATGAAGTTCAGAGAGAGGAAACAATGAGAATAATGGATGGCAATGTAGAACCTGGCTCAAGTTTTTTTCGAAACGAAAAATTAACCTATCATTTTATTTGCTTCTATCAGCCTGGATTATATCGTTGTTGATATATCAAAAGATTTTATTTCATTTTAGGGTTTTTAGAATATAAGTCCCTGATAAAATCTTTTATTTGGATGTTCGTCCCTTGATAATATCATATTTGATATTAGTCCCGACAATTTATCACACACTTGTTATAAGTCCCTCTAGTTAAAAAATTATCTCAAAGCAAGGAATATTTTATTACTTTTACCTTATTATCTCTTTTTTCCTCTATCAGTGTCGATTCAAGTTACCCCAACAACCTTCTTGTTTTTATTTTTTTCTTTATTTTATTGGCTTGTGTTCCTTATACTTCTCTTCGTGCAAAGAATTTTTTTCTAAGTTTTTTGTTCATCACCATTTGGTTAGCTCTTTCTCCCTCATGCAACTCCAAAGTTTTGAACTAATTTATAAGTTAACATTCTAATTAGATTTTATTGTGATTACAAATTAAATTTAGATGACATAAATAGTAAAGGACTAATATCAAGTTATCTTTAATATTATGAGAGACTTATATCCAAATATGATATTGTTGGAGACTAATATCCAAATAAGAGAGTTGTTACGGATCTAGATCCTAAAAACCCTTCATCCTCTTCGGCTGCCTTTTCTCCTCTTCTATTGCTCCTGTTGCAGTGATCTTGATGTCCTCACCCTACTCTACGACAACACTACACTTGTGCCCTCACCCCTGCTGATCCTCACCTTCTTTAGATGTGCTTCTCTCTCTGATAAATAAACGAGGAGAAGAAAGGAAGAGTGCAGTGGCAAACCTAACCACATCTCTCAACGATCCCTCTAGAAATGAGAACCAAAAAGATTAGAGAGAAAAAACAGAGGGCTTAAATGGTGCTGATGAGCATGGAGCAAACAACTAAGCATGCCTTCCTGAAAAACAGAAAAATGTAGCAATTTCTTTCACTTGTGTTTATGCGTAATATGCATCTAGTCAGGGACTCGGTATGCACAAATTGAGAGAATCACAAAGAAAGAAAAACTGCCTGCCAAAACTGCAAAACAAAGAGCATGAAACATTTGATAAATGGAACCTCTTCGGACCTTCCACTAAAATATGTCTTCACAAAAAAACAGAATAGACGACTTAACTCCCACAGAATTTTTCGTCTTCCCATATCCTCAGCAACCAGAGTACAACACAAGTCCATTATGGATGTGTCAGTATTGTAGCAACATCCACATCTAGAAAGATGAAAGCAAAAACAAACAGATGAAAAGTATAAAGAGCAGCTCAGTTCTACTTAAACTTTGTAACATCTTTTAAGTTCTTCTAAGTTCCAGGGAAAAACTTTGATGCTTTTGAAGTTCCAGGGACAAATCACAACGCCCCCAGAACGAAGACCTGTTTCTCAACCAGTGCACTTAACTACTAACTATATAACTGATATGATAGATACAAAAGTTACTGACAAACTAAACAGTCTAAGGTTTTACTCCAGTTATAGCTCTATATAACTTCACAAAACATTTGGAAAATTTTTGGACTTTCTGGAAGCGGCTGGTGACCATTCATCTCCATCCTGAAGCTCCTTGAGTTTCCCCTACTAAACCTCTAAGCAGCTGCAGACAAAAAATAGACTACCATTAGAGATTACCATAACAAAAATTGCATACACCATAAACTTCTAAAGCCTAAAACAATAAAGAAAAGTGGTAGTACAAAATTTATACATGGTACAAGTTCTGTTGTTTCTTTGTTCAATGTAAACCAACTCATTTAATCATTCCACATTCCCCTGCTAATCAATTTTTATGCGTCATCTGGTTAACCGGAAACGATAAAGCGCAATAAATTGGAACATCATATCCTTTATTAGCACTAGATTGCTGTACATGCACAAGTAAATGTTTAAATATCCTTATTTGGTGTTAGCTTCTTGGTCATTTGATGTTAAATTGGTTTGGATGCCAGCTGCATCCTATGAACGTCAGGCAACTGATTGAAAAGCTCTCCTATTACTAGTAGAGATAATAATTTAATTGACACACAAAAATAAGTCCATGAATTATTTTATGGCTCACAGTTTATCCGTCAGATTGGAAGGGGAAAAAGAGTGATTTAAAATGGAAAGAGAAGTTTCATTTGGAGCACAAAACAGGAAGTTCCCACCAAGTTGTCCCACCAAATTCCCAACAAGAAATACATATCAGTTCGAGCTAATCATCTGCGTGTCTCAATGGTATAAAATCAACATGTGTAAATCACTTAAAACATCAGAAGTAGAACACCCACTTCTCAGATTTCATCTTTAATATCACACACACACACACACACACACACACACCACACACACTACATCATGACTTCTAACACCACGTAAAACATTAAAATAACATTATTAGGCAATGTAAAGATTACTAAATCATGACCATAAATATGCTAAAATAGTTATCAACTGTCTCCATATGGATGACTATATACTATAACTATCAGTCACTATGCTAAGCCACAGAATACTGCCAGCTAATGAAGCCTGTATACAAGAATTAGCACTTTAGATGCACTCAAAACTTAAACCGTTCCATAAGACCAAACAGTAGTTTATTTAGGTTTCTACTTAAAACATGCATGTTTGGTTAATGGTAATTAATATTCATTAATTATAGGAAACATCTCTACTTATAACATGATAGGCTCCACGAGCTGGATGAACCCCAGAGCAGTATGTTTTATAATACAACTCTTATTTATTACTTTACATATTAGCCCTTTGAAATGATAAACCTGCCAAAAAAAAGTAAAAATTAAAATTCGGATATGTAGTGGATAGTAAATCAAACATTTAATGCTCGTGCTTGAAATCTATTTAAGTTAAGAAATATGACAGAATGAACAAGACACATGGATAACCCCACATTAGCTTTTGATGGTTTGAGTAGCTATCAATAACATTAACAATTCATAAATTGTTATGACTCTACTAGTCAATAAGGTAGTGTGACTTCATCTTCTTCATCCTCCTAGAAGAGTTAGTTAATGTATTTCAATTCTCACCTCTTAAATCCCACAACATCCTAGTTTTCTTGTATTTACATATAAACCAATATTGTCGCGTTCTTTCATTAAGATTATAACCTTGTAATACCAAAAGAAGAAAAAGAATCATAACTCGTTCAGTATGTGCGGTACATGATATGTATCCTAGTAGTGTAGAAGCAGGATCAAAAAAAGTTAAAAGAAGTATCACATTTACATAGGATTAACTGAAAATGCATTCAACCAGTTTCAAATGCGTGGTAGTGTTCAAGAACCATAATGTCCTATACGTGTGAGTTCACAGACGGCTTGGCTTCCTGACAGAAGTGTTTGAACATAATAAGCACAGACATGCACACTTAAACAAATATTACAATTTAAAGTGTGTGTATAGATCGGTTATGGATTATGTATGTATGGGCGTGCACATGTGCATAACATGCTCTACAAATAGATTTCGTCCCACCTTCCCTTTGCATGCATACGTGCCTACGCGAATGTGCATGTCTGCATGTTATCCAAGTACACATGACCGTGTGTGGGCGCGCGCGCCAGTGGCTATCCCCATCATTAACACTATTTCTTATCTGGCTGCATGTGCACGCAAGTGGCCACCACAATCATCACATTCATCAATTCCACCGGTCTATAAGTTGGTATAGAAGTCCTCCCCAAGGCAAAATAGGGAGGGAAGGGCAGGGTCTCCTAAAAAGTTCAAAATATTAATGATGGTGTCCCTCCCTCTATACACATCTACGTACATGCATGCACATGTGTAAAAACACATAATGTTGCAAGGCACTAGTTGTCAGGTATGTCTCTTTTTCTACCAAAATACGTGGAAAGCCCTTACCATGTGTGCTACCATGAATTTCTGTTTCTACTTTTTAACGCGTCACCAAGACACTAAGAAGACATGCCAAGGCCACTCCAAATATCAAGTAGATGTTCATAGGACACTTCGAGGCCACTCCAATAAAATATGAAATCGATGGACATATTTCACATACACCTATAACTATAGCTATGAATTTCTTGGAAGGTCCCTCTCGAACAATTCTGGACACACACACACACACTTGACACCCAATTCCAATGCCGATGTAACACTCCTTCCCATTGTTTCCTTGTTCATTGGGTTGATTCGCAGTGTAAACATTTGGATAGGCTAATAAGACATGCCATGCTCATTCTTCTTTGGAGAGTATTGTTAATGGCCTGCAAAACTGACTCTCTATGCTTATTGGGAGGCCTAGATCAACACTTTTATATGCATCTTGACATGCTCTAGGGACAATAAAGGAGATAATGACCATTCCAGATAGAGGAGTGATTTTAATGATAAAAATATGCCCATTGATATATGTTTTCGTACAATCAAATATCCAAAATTGCATCCATATTTTATTATAAATACAAGTCCGAATATAGTACTGTTAGATTTTATAAGTACAGTGGAGTTTATGTGATAGTTCAATCGACCATGTGTCTATTATATTTATTTGTCAAGAAACAAGAACAAAAACGGATTTGGTCAAAAATACTCTCTCCCCCTCATTTTTCTTTCATTTGAATATCATTTATATTCTTTTCCTTATAATTTTGGTTATTCCTTTTTCCTTTTTTGTCATCTTCATATGTCCTACTCTCCCCTTTCTTCGTACCATTGTTTCATGTTCTTTTTCACTTCTCACTTCCACTTTTCTTTTTCCTTGTATATTGCCTAATAGGTTGACCCCAAGAAGCCAAAGTTGTCCCATTCAGCTAACGGCCTATTGAAATTAGTGATATACATGCAAACAACGATGATTATTTCCCGAGTTTCTTATTATATATTAAGTTGATATTGGACTTTACTATCCTTATCTGGTTATGGACCTCATTCGGTTGGATGTACGTGGATAAGTTGATAAAAGTTATTACAAAGCACCCTTATGCTCTATTCTAAGAAAGCTAAGAGTAAATCAGATGGATGGAAGCCAATTTGATTTAGCAATTGTATATTCAAGTTGTCTAACACACAGACTATTCAAATGCTTGGTTGTAAATTGTGCAAAGCATTGAATGGTCCCATTGTCACCGAACCGTGCCTGAACATAGCTCTAGCCTGAGAGAGATCCTTCTGATGCTGACAAAAATACTAAGATTGGTTGTCTCTCTTTCTGTTTTCTTAAGCAAATGTTTGACTGCAAGTTGAAGTCAACCATCTATGAATTCATGAAGTCCAGCAGACCTTTCAAATTGCAATGACATCAATATATACACACACAGATAATATATTTGCGTGTGTACTGTAGGCATAATGATGCCAACTCAGTAATATCCATCTTGGACGTGCACTACTGCTAGTGTTTCAAATGTCGACCGACATTTCCGAAATTTCGGCCAACATTTCATCTTCAAGCCCTCACCATTACGACATCCCACTCTCATTTGAAATGACATTTTGAAAAATGTCGGGCAATGTTTCGGAAAAAATCCGATATGTCGGCCGATATTTCAGGAAAAACTCAATATGCTGGTTGGTCTCGAAAGTTGGAGTAATTGAGAAATTTTTACAATGGGTTAGTGAGAGTATGTAAAATGCTAAGGTAAGTATACCTATTTTAAACATATTTATGTAGTTTCCATAAGTTGTGCATGTATTACCTTGATAAAAGTTTTAAGATTACATTATTTAAGACATCTAGGATACATATTTGTTATGTACCATGAAGTCCGAAATTTACTAGATGGCCCCAAAATATCTCGGAAATCTGAAATCCCACATCCGATTATGACATCCGATATTTCCCTGATATCCAAAACATTTAAAACACTGACTATTGCATAGTGATAAAACCTCTTTGCACTGACAAGAGGTCTAGAGTTCAAATCCTACTTGCACTAGGCTACATCTTATTCTCCAAAATAAATAAATAATAAAATAATATCATTGTTGTATATGTATATAAACTTCGTTAAGGATTTGGTGCAAATGATTAATAACTCTCTGTGCATAAGCAAATAAATACATGTATTTTCCAAATGTTTCTGGAGTATTTTATTAGTCGTCATTGTCTGCGTCTTTTCTAGTCCGAATGAGTAGGCCTTAGGCCATCGAGCAAATCTCCATAAAAGACTTCACAAGCTTTTATAATTGGTTACCAATGTCAACCCTGTCTTAATTAGAAACGAATTCTTGGACAAGAAAAACTATGGCCAAGAGAAGGATAATCATAAATGACCAGTTTGTGCCCTCCAAGTTATACCAGAGTCCAGACCAGAAATATTTAGAAGGGAAAAAATGATAAATTTGCTATAGGAAATTATATTCAATTTCAAGGCACAGAAAAAGCTAAGAGCCATACTCAAGTATTTAAATCATCTGAATTGAATATTCATAATCAGTGGAATGCACATAGTAAAGAATTAAACAGAGCATTAGATTCTTTTAGATTCAATCATCTTGACTTGAATTCATATATCAATAAATTTCATCTAAACTTAACCCGAAGAGTATTGAAGAATCATCAATGTAATAGTATGTGCCTGACAGTGGTATGCTAATCCATTTAATGATAAGCATATACTCTTTCCTTTTTTTAGGGCACTTAGGCAAGCTGCGCATTCAAAACTGTTGCCTCATCTTGGTACTGATGGTTGATCCTGATGCCTCTTTGGGCCCAAGTTTACATCATTAGAGACAGCCCTCGCATTTTTCCTATAAAATATGAAAAGGAAATACAACCCTGCACCCAAACTCCCAATCCCGCAAACTCTTCCATGGATGTACCTGCTATTCAATATATTTCCCATTCCTCTAAAGAGATAGGAACTAATTAAGCTAGCTCTATCAGATGTCCATCACGAGAAAATTTCGCATTTGTCAAAAGCAAGTTGAAAAGAGTGGTCCAACCCAACCCAATGAGAAAACTGGTATCTATGAACAGCTCAATCAGCGGGGTTGATTAAAATTTTCTTTGGGAGCCACAGAGTAAACACATACATTGAGTCAAGTCATGAAGAGATTACACACCTAAAATAGGCAGTGAATAGTCTAATACAATAAAATGTAGCAAATATATCAAAACAGATTTATGATATCTTGAGAATTATCAGAACAAAGGTACAACGGAACTTTGCATTTGAGGGTCCAAACACTCCACAAGTTTCCTTGACTGCATTTGAATACACGCTTGGGCAGGACCGATGACCAAGAACCTCATCATATCATTCTTCTTCAAGACCATTATCCTTGATGCACTAGATTTTGGTATACCCACACTTCATTTCGCAGTCATTTATCATATGTTGTTGTGCAATCGGATTTTGATATACCCACAAACTTTATTTCGCAGTCATTTAGCATATGTTGTGCAATTAGATTTTGGAATACCCACGTACTTTATTTCTTAGACATTTATCATATATTGTTGTGCAATAAAATCTACACTGTTTTATAAGGAAGATCATAAAAGGATTGGATGGAGCCATATAAACACTGAGTATAGAAAAAAAACATATCCATCCTGCATGTTCATTTTACTTTCTTCCTTAATGGTTTACATAATATTAAATAATATCAGAAACAACATGGTAATTTTAACTTGCCTTCTTCTATCCTATGTCTCTTTATCTCCCTTAAATTGATCTCTCCTTTTCTCATAGGAATCTTCAATTATATTGGCTGGCATTAGGGTATCTACACACTTCACATTTCACAGGTTGGCACAGCAGGAGACTCTCCTATCTCAATATGTAAATTTTATTATTAGCGCTGAAGATGGGAGTGCGAGGGAAAATAATATGCATAAATGATTCCATTACTATCCATATTTCTTTTCCCTATATTTCAAACAATAGCAATTTGGGAATTTAAGAGACTGAAACTGGATCACTACACCACAGCATCACTCCACCAAACTAGCCAGGTTGATACATGATTAAAGACTGATAATGGATTTTTTGTTTCCAGAAAGAGGTGCACCTAATCGTGTGCCCCCTCCCCCCTCGAGAAGACAAAACTTCAAAAAAACATTCCCACGAACTGATTCAAAATATGAACATCCTTATCCTCTTTTACTTTTTTACTCTCCTCTTAAACCACTCTAATAAGCTCCTCTGGGTTTGAAAAAGAAATATCACATGCAATGAAAGGCATCCTAAAGAAATGGCCATTGTTTAATGCCAAGAAGCACACGATCAAAATGTATATACGAGAGGAGAAAATGCAGGACTCTTGGAAGCACAAGTATATTTATAACAAAAAATAAATTAGTGGATACACACGGACTCATTTCATATGACAAGATAGTGTTCCTCTTACAACTATAGAAATCAACATAATTTGCAAGATTCAAGTAAATTGGCTCTGGCACCAGACCACCCTAACATGTAACTGCATAAAGGCAAGCATACTAAAAATAATAATAATAATAATAAAGCTCCCTGAAAAGGAAGTTATATTATGACACAGAGCTTGGGGAATAAAGAGAAAAGTTAATCTAAAGGATAAAGGACTAGAGCATTTTCTATTATGTGAGTAGATATCCCCAAACCTTCTAAGGGAAAAATCTGGGCAACTATCAAACCCCACAATCCAAGCTAATAGAAAGCAAACATAACGCAGCAGAAATTTGTTGGCTTTTACAAAGATATGAGCGGTAGAATCCTCAACCACATAATCATCCATGAGTCAAACTACATAATATTCTACTGGACTAACTGAAAGAAATTTTAAGTTTTTATCTCAAAAGAAATAAATATAATCACAACATATAGTAAAAAGCAACCGGAAGTTCTTGATGAAACAACTCTCATTTAAATGCCGGGGTTGCAGAAAAACTTTACACATGTAAATCATATGACAATAAAGATAAAAATGTCAATACTAATAAGCCTAAACATGCGAGTGGTAGAAAATAAGTAAAGCAAAGCTATGAATTTTAAACTAATTTTAGTAACAGCTATCAACCTGTCAGGGGCCTAACATAACAACAATGGTAATATCAAAAATATGATTCAAATCTACTGTAAATTAAATATAAGCAATAAAACCCAAAGGATCAGCAATAAAATGACCCTATATCATAATGTAGTAATATAACATACTTCTGTAAGGCTGAGATTGCCTCAGGAAAGAATGGATGCGTACACGTGAATTAATCAGCTCCTGTGTTGGTTAATGAATTAGTTGCAACAAGCAGGACTAGGAACATACCTTAGAAGATATAACAGAAAGCTCCAACTCCAAAAGAAACACAATAATGAATCAGAATAATTGATCTCCATAAGCCAACTTCCATGAACTTCTAATCCTACCATATCTTTGTATTGAGGGAAAATTAAGGTTAGATAACCCAGATGACAACTCTGATGGATGATTGTAGTATCGTAAACTACTCGTCTGGTGACAACAGTTGTCAGCAAAATGTCAAATATGCTGTACAAGCTTCAAGGCTGAATTATAAGGCTGGGGCCTGTTTGAACTGAACTGATGCCATATCTCAAAAGTTTCTAATGCAGATAAGAATGCCACAACCAACTAACTGCTTGTTTTTGGCTGTAGATCAGAAAACTGTATCAGCTCGTCTTCCTTAATTCCCGTAACTACTTGAAGAAGCTCAAGGGGAGTTGCTGCTGGGTCTAGTTCATAGCAACCTTTTGGAGCATTCGGACCTTCTTCACCAGTGAGCACATAAGAAGGAACCTGATGCGAGAATTGGAACATCTCCTCTCTTGGAATCCTTCTGACTTTATTTGGGTCCAGGTGCCGATGGAAAACAGTCTTAAATCCAGCAACCTTCAGTAAGGGGGTGACAGACACTCCTTGCTCCTCATTGTAGTCTTCAAGAACTTCAACCATGTCATATTTGTACATCACTTCATCCGGGGTATGTTCATCCCAATCAGGAGACCAATTTCTATATAGAGCCCAAACCTCACCTTGCCTGGGAACAATCCTAATTACTCCACGCAGGCCTTTCTCCCATTTAACCCTGTGTGAGAAAACATTAAGTGTATTGTTGATATCATATCTTCCCACCCTGAAATCTCCAGATGTCTTGGCAAATCCAGAGGAAACCCAGTTTAACGGACCAAACTCGCTATTGGACTTGGAAGTGAGAAAACTCATACGAACCTTAAAAGGCTTATAAGAGATAACTTTCTGAACCAATGCATAGAAACGAGGCATACCATCTTCATCATCATATGTAGCCCATATCTCATCACCTTTAAATGATTGTTCCGTGCGATCTTTGTCAAAATCATGGAAGTCAGCATCAGGAACATCAATATTCACAGGTTCCGTTACTCCTTTGTCAGAATCGGCATCCTGGGCATTGGCCACGTCCCTTGTAGAAGAAGCTTGTTTACTGTTATAACTCGGCTCATCTACCCTATCTCGATCATTAGCATTCCCGCGATTCACTTCCTTTACTTTTTCTTTGACATTCACCTTTAACTTTTGCTTCTTTTTTGCATTTTCCTTTTCTGCAGATTTGGCTGCTCTTTCTGAAGTCCATGCTTCTACTATCTTATGGATGTCATCCTTTGACTTACCCATTAACATGGTAAGCACATGAGCTTGGGAAAACCCTCTTCTTATGTTGAACTGTCTGGAATTCACACCAGACTTTGGAAGATTTGTTGGGTGCATGCCAGCATTTCCTGTATCTCCCCCATAATTCATTCTGGGCTCATCACTTACGCCTCTTCTTCTCTTCGCACGTTTATCAACCTTTGGAAAAGTGTGTTCATTGCCATCCAGTCCTGCATTGAGATTTCCCGGTCCAGAAAAGTTCCTCTTCAACCCACTACTCCTTCGCAGAGCCGCTTCCCTTCTAGCTGTAGCCTGGGCCTCCTCACGCTCTCTTCTCACCTTCTCATAAGTATGATGAACAACATTAGCAGCCTGGGCTGCAGCAGTTGATGAGGCAGCAGACACACTCGCTGCCCCAGCTGTACTTGAGAATGGACCCCACTGAACTTTGAATTACAATTAAAATCAGGACCCCCTCCATGCTGAAACCCTGAGGATCCCACACCAAGAAAAGTTGAGGTGCCGTGAGCACTCTTAGTCGTCGAGTTGAGGTTAGAATTCTGATGAACCGGCTGTGAAGAAGACCTAGCAGCAGAGCAATTAGGCCCCTGAGTTGGAAGCGCATTCTCTGAAGCCACAAATGCCTTGTTGCAATTCGGACAAAGAAGGTTGAGATTAAGGTACATTCTAAGGTACTCATACTGCATCTTGCACTGATTGCATGAAGTCCAAAAAGTTCCGGGTTTTGATGGCTGGGATGGAGGGGGTTTTGTATTACATGATGTTGGTACTGCCCCTGTGTTGCTTTTCTGCTGCCGAACTTTACGAGCAGTGTTATTCGAAGAACTGCAAAAGCCATTGGTAGTATTAGGAATAGAATTTTCTTTCTTCGCTGCAGTAGTTTTTGGCTGGAATGCTCTCCCAAATCTCTTATGATCATACAACATTCTCTTACTCCTATCAGATAAGACACTCCACGCCTCAGAAATAAGTTGGAAAGCACCTTCAGCACCTATGGATTTGTTCTTGTCTGGATGGAACTGAAGGGCTAATTTCCTGTACTGTTTCTTCAAAGTTTCATCATCAGCTGAAGGATTGATACAGAGAATGGCATACCAATCTTTCTCCCCATCAAATCTCGCATCTGAAGAGAGATAAACATCTAGAGTTGCTACAATTTGGCTAATGCCGTCGAGTGATGGAAACAAGTTTTGGGCTTTCAGCGCAAATTTCTTGGCACCCACTATGTCATTTGCTAGGAATTTCTTCTCAGCAATTTCTTTTGCCCTGAGGGCCTCATCCCTGTTGCATTCCATTGTCCAGATTCCACTTGGAGTAACGTATACAATGGCCTGATTTTCTTAATTATACATTACTTCAGACTAACGAAAACTTAAAAACTGAAACATTCTTCAGACTGAGCCCTTCAAGATTCCTCCAAACCCTGTATCCAATGAATAAAACATCTAAACATCATGCAGTTATTAAGGGAACAAAAGAATGCAAAACCAAAACACTGTTTCAAAGGAAAAGAATCCAACATGAAAAGAAACAACTTTCACAACTCCCAAATCGCTTGGCTACTGTTGACACAAAGAGAAGTTTCAAAATAATAATCAAACAAAACAATGATTTATGCCAAAAAGAAGTCTGAAGTAAAAAATTCTGAAATACCAGGGGCAAAGTAGAAATTACAGGTTTCCACCAACAATCGACTGTCGCCCAGTAGTATGAAGTCAATATATTGATGTGATGGAAATTATGGAGGCTTGATATAGCTCCTACAAGGAAAACTGGAACCATAATTCCAAGGCTATCAAAGGTAACTGCATACTCAAATACATAGGACTTATCTAGCTCCTACAAGCAAAATTGAGCCACATTTCCCAAGGCTATCTAAAATAAGAACAAAAGCTGATTAACACAATTACTACAGAACCCAACTTTCTCCGGGACCAAACAGAAGCCTTTTCTCCTTTCTCATGGCGACAGAAATTCTAAAAGAAATTAACTCAAGTCATTAAACCTTCACAGTAGAAGAAAAATAAGCCTCTATCTAAACTTGGATATATTTCTTTTAGAGTGCCACTAAGAAAAAAGAGAAAAATCGAACATTTTTTGGTATAACAAAAGATTGAGATAATTCCTAAAATTGGTGGCGGTGCGGTGTGTGTGCAGGTGAGTTGGTGCCTCTATGATACTCAAGGCCAAGATTCAAATTGTTCCTTAGGAAGCTTGAGGAGCAGAAGATCCGGTATAACTGGCTAATTTATCAAATATTTTCTAAAATGATGTTTCTAAACCTATTCATAATGAAAGAATTAAACTCAAAACAGTAATGTAACCAGAACAAAACTTCACATGGTTGCTGTTGAATAATACAATGAAAATGGGAGCGGATGTTTATCAATAAACCATAATTCTGAAATGCCACGCTTCAATCATTTGATTATGACTTAAATCAAAACCAAACATTCCATCAATGTTCAGATAATCCTCAATGAGAGGAAGCAGAACTCTAAAACATTGACTGACAATGGAGAGCAACTACAAGCATGTTTTTATCAATAAAACACACCTTGAGTAAAAACTTGGATCACTCTCATTGATCAAACAATAACTCTATTGGAACACAGAATGAGCCAGGAAGTAGAAAAGACCAGACTTTTACGCATCGACCACTAGAATTTTGGATAAATCATCAATTATAAGCCTCCTTTCATTATAAAATCAACAATTCCAATGAAATAGCCCAAATTCCAAGTAATAGATTATACACACAACAGAGTTTTATCGAACAAATGCATATAAAACAAATGCATGAATCAATCAGTGTCAATGTTACAATAATTATGATATCCAAAATATTAAACTTTTCCCAAAAGGAATCGCCATTGGTAACAACAATGCATGCAAACAGAGGGAGCAGAGCCACCGCTTCAAACCCCATAGGAAGCTCAAACAACAGCATGCAGGAGAATCTACGCAATGTAAGAAAGATTAAAAGAATAAATCAACGGAAAGAACTTCGAAATTCTCGATTTGGGCCAAAAACCCTAGAAACCCTTGGTTCTGGGATCTCGAGGTTTAATCCACGGCCCGGTACGAAATTAGATTCAAAAGAAAGCTCAATCGAAATTAAAGAGAATGAGTGGGTACCCACCTGGAGAAATTCCACGAGGTCGGAGGAATTCGGATCGAAAGGTTGACGTTAGAAACCCTTCTTATTTTTTTTTACCCCCAGACAATTGGGAAAATTTTGAACAAGCCCCCAATTTTTCCAAACACCAAAATATAACTTGCGAGGAAAGATGGAAAAGAGTTCCGGTAGGGTATCCGACCTGGCTTTTATAGCAGTTTTTTTAACCCTGGTCCTAACAATGGTTAATTTTTAACCCTAGATGTGGGTTACTTTTATTTTGTTAATTGTATGCGTATATTTTTTAATTTATAAACGGAAGTTTCAGAAAGAGAAATATGTAATAGTAATAATTTATATATTTCTCTATTACATTTAATCATTAGATTTTTATTTTCCAAATTATCATACTAGAATTATAGCTATACTTCAGCTATATTATTTATATAATATCTTTATTTTAAATAATATATAAATCATACTTCAGCTTATATCAAAGGGATTTTTCAAGTAATATTATACTACAAACATGAATCGTGTCTCCCATGTGGGTCCTACAAAGGATAGGTTGTACAAGTGTAGGAATACTAACCAAGGGTATTTCAGATCAGGCATGCACACCAACTCTAGTTAGATGGTGCGTATATACCAACTTGACTGATACTCAGGGGCCTCGCTCTTGTGGTTAAGCCAACTTTCGGTATTGATTAAGTGGGGCCCGCATTGTATAATCTCTCACATGTATTTTCTAAGATTTTTTTCTTTTTTTTTATTTCAATAAAGGAGGCTACTTTCTAGAAACGTCTGCATTTCAAAAAATTGCATAATATCATCATCTTTTGCAACCTTTTCAACATAGAAAAATTCGTTTCATACCTAGGTGATAAGATATAAAGAAACCGGTTCCCTGTGCGTGAGTATGAAAAATAAAAGGAGCGAGTAAGAAAAGTTTGACCTAGATCATAGACTGATGGTCTGAGTGTCACTACTCTTTGTTATATGTTCTAACCATGAAAAATTACCTTTGGAATTAGGTTCACTAGATGTTAATTTACCTTCGAATGAAATTATATTTTCCACTCTATCCATGCACTCCAGCAGAAGGCAGGTTTCAAGTGCTTTTAGATCAAAAGCAGTACACCATCAAATTGAGAATTCACCAGCAGATTGGCTTGTAAAGCCAAAGCCAGATGTCAATGACCTTCCTGTGAGCAAAACAAACTTGCATGCATTTTCTCCAGGCTCAAACAGAATGCCAAAGTCAAATGTCAGATCTCTCTGTCCTTTCCCCAGGGGAAGTTACTCTCAGCCTAACCCTTTCTGCCGCCCTTCACCCAAAAAAAAAAACATTAAATGAAAATTATTTGATTCATTGAACAAGTTTCATCCAGCTAGCAAAGAGAAGTGCTAATTTGGTGCTTGATACATTTGAACATTGAATGTTTTTTCTTTTCCTAGTAGTATCACCACATGTTGCTAACGCAAATGTATAAGCTGCCATTCAATGCACTTGGACTGCCATTTACATGGAGGCTGATCTGTGGGGATCCTGACTCTCTGTTTTCTCAAATGGAAACCTTGTGATGTTTCATTATCCAGCTAAGCTAATGAAACATGATGGGCAAGTCCTCACCTTTTTGGCTCACAAAGAGAGAACATTGGCTCATGCACAATGTTAATGACATAAAGAAATCATCTGAAAGGGCAATCTGAAAACCTCAGGGTTAATAAACTGCAGTTGGAAACCAACAGAATACACTTGTACTTGAAACTGCTCCATGCCAGACCACACTGGCTTCCATGTTACCCACAAAGGAAACATTAGTACAGCCTGCTCCATACATCCAAATTGCTTTTTGTCGATTGGCTCTTCTTGCTGCATCCCTTTTTTCTCCCACACATAAAATAAAGTAAGAGCTTTCTGAGACAACAAAATAACTTCTTGCTGAGTAGAGCATAAAACTAACATATGACAACAGAAATAGGCTAAGATAACACTTGGAGGCCTGTACAAACATTGTGCACAATGATACACACTTGTATATGTATATGTATATGTATATCTCTATAATCAAAAACAGTATAACGCAGAGATCATTCTACGAGTAACAGAATACCCACCAAGTTTAAAACACCAAAAGAACACAGAAGACCTCAAAAGAAAAAAGAAAAATAACAATAACGGTAGTAATAAAAACAACAAATATTACATTTGGAAGGTCATAAAGAACCTCAAATGACCCTGAAGGAAACACTAGAGTACACATCATATGATACCGGAACTGTCATAAACTTCGAAGAACACAATGTTGAGAAAAGACATGAGACCTTCCCCACAAGCAACAACCAATTGCATCAGCTGACTTCTCGCCTCCTCTCCACGAATGCACATCAAGAAAGCCGCCGGCGGTAAAGGTTCACATATACAATCTTGGTTCTACACGAACAAGAATCATGCTCAAGATCACTGCAATGATGCAAAGTCCACACATAATCAATGAAGAAAGGAAGAAGCACACGATCCCCTCACACCTCAGTGGCTTATCAACACCAAGAACTGTTCCATAGAGTAATCTTCCAAGAATGGATTGTTGGTTATGGTGTGCCTGTTTCTCAGCTTCATAGTCATATATACCACTGGCGATAACACCCGAGAATATTAGTGAGCCTGCTGGATTTGTGACAGAGAGAAAATTATACAAGGCCCCAAAGTTTTTTAGGCCAAAGAGCTCAGAGGCAGCAGCCAGTACAATGGCCCAGTGCGCTCCATATCCAAGCCCAATTAGCAGTGTTCCAACATACATTGTCCCAGGCCAACCCATCGCAAAGAAAAGGTGTCCGATTGCCATTGCAACCTGAGCTGCAGCCATAGCTACAGGCCTTGGGTATGCATGATCCCTGATTCGTGCAAGAGAGCAATAGAACTTGTTCATAAAATCTGCAGAGTTAATGATAACTAGCGGAATGAAAGAAAAACTTAGAGAAGTAGTAATAAAAGTTGTTATATAGCCTAAATATAGTACTCCAGGTATGCAAGTAATTATATATAGGAAAAAAGTTGACAAGCTCTGGCATGAATAAATGAAAATTATTTACAAAAAGATTTTCAATAGAATAAGATAACTGCATTTTATGCAATTATATTTTCTTACTTCTAAAAGAACATATTGTGCTTTATTAAACCATCCTGTGTGAATCAGGCTTATTGTTCAACCAAATCCAAACTATATCAACTAAAATGTGCGTTCTTTGCTTAGCAAAATTGAATTGTGTCTTGTGTCTGAATACTACAAGTGTCCACATAGAGATAAAGTTTACATTTGAATACCACAGCAAGTTTTCGAAAAAAGTATCCTAAGTTGATACTTGAAGGTAGACCTGGTAAAGCTCATATTTGAGTACATATTCAAGTAACCTAGTTGATACTTAAGGTGGTCCGGAGCTGAAACAGCATTTCTGTTGTACCAAATGTCATGCACGTGCAAGTGTAAAGGATCTTGGAGCGCTGAAGGAAGAGTGAAGTTACCCCAAAACATCCCCCCCCCCCACACACGCACGCACGCACGCACTTGAGTTAATATATTAGAGATATAAATGCATTTGCAATTTGTCAGATTTTGATTTATTGCTTTTGTACATTTTACTTCACTGGGATATTATTTTGCAACATAAATCTCAAAATTGGCACAAACTTGTACTCTTCTTTTAATTTTAAATTTTTTTCCATATGTTTTTCCTACTTTATCTGATTTTCTATTGGTAAAATTTTAATTGTTTACTGGAAGTGTGTTTCCCTTGATTTTTGGCATTATCTATCCCTTTGAGTTGAATACAATTCGAGATAGCAAGTCTAACATGTTTTCTCGTCAAAGAGTTCTAATAGACTCTTTGCAGCACAAAAAAACTTTGGACAGTTGCTCCTTGGTTGCATGGGCATTAATAACATGACTAATGACGACCAAGATAGATTTCCTACTCATCTAGGATTATGACAAGCACCTTTTTTATAGTTTCCTTGGTTCAATTATTTGACACAAACTTTGGGATTGACGACACGCTGACACCGAGTAGTATAAGCTTGTCAAATTGTTAAGGAGCCTTATGCTCCATAGCTGACCTCATTGAGTGGCGTTGTGTCTTGTTTCCCATTGTCTTAGCTAATTTAACAAACAATACCCTTAAGAAGTTGAGTGAAGAAAAAGAAATCATTGTATATCAATCCCAAAATTTTGGTGTAAAGGATCTGTTGTGGGAAATTCGCCAAGGACTTCCCCACATGCACTAAATTGTAAAACGCGTACAAAACAGTGAATCACAACAAACACCAGAGAGTTAACATGGAAACCCGAAAGGAAAAAACTACGGAGAAGAGAGATATTCTACTTTAATTTGAAGAAATTACAAGCAGAAATCAAAATGCTCTGCGTGATTATAGCCTTACAGGTGCGCTAGGGTATTCGGTTAGGGTATTTGTTTCTTCGAATCCATCTCTCGCTGGAGAGGGCAAAGTATTTATACAAGCGAAGTCACTTTGGATAATTGTTTAAACTATACGGTTAGCCGTGATCGCAATTTCCTGATTTGTTGGTTGTAACCGATTGATCTGTTCGCTGGAGATAAGATCAGTTGACATGAGATAAGATCTGTTGGCCGAGTTCAATCTGTGCAGTTGGAATCTGATCCGGTGGTTTCTGAGAATCCCGTCCCTGAGCTGTACTGAAGGAGTCTTCCAAAACCTCTCAATGTGGGAAGAAAATCGGACTCGTCGGTGACTCGAGGGATGATGTCGGACTTACAGAGTCGGGCGGCTTGGGTGCTTGGTCTGGAGTGATGTCAGGCTTGACGAGTCAGAGTTAGATGACAGAGGCACTCAAGTCCATAGCTAAGTGGTGGTCGTTCCCTTGTTGCGCCCACAGGCTCGCCATGTGTCGCGATCTCCTTGGTGATCGAGAATTGACCACTATAGATGCCCCTTCCTCCTCATCCTTGGAGTTTTCGACAGAGTAGGGGAGCGGACTGATCCATGCTCCGAGACAAAACGTCGCAGAGTGGTTGAAGGTGCCAGTTAGTGTGAGGTGTCCTCTCGGGAATTATGTCGACCCTTTGTATTCTAGTGGGAGCAGTTGGAGAGCTCTTTTGCCTTTCGCGTTGGCGCATTTAATGTCGTGTCTAAAAAAAACAACGATCAAGGGTGGCGTGTCAAATCCGCGTGCATGTTTGTAGGTAGCCGTCATTTGGGAGGAGAGGTGAGCCAGCCGCGTCGTGATTCGTGTAACGGTTGCAATGCGAAGAAGACGAGTATCTGAAGGGTTGTTCTAGCTTTCGCCATCATTGTGATGATGCCAGTGTTGGCTTTAAATTGGGAAAAAAGCTAGAGTTTAAGTTTTTACAAATCCCCAACCCTTGCCCTCCACTTTTCTTCCTCCAAATTTCCTCTTCAATTTTTGATCCAGTTCAAGAATGGCAAAAGGAAAATCTGTTGCTACCGCCAATGAGCCTAGGGGAAGAGGCATTCGGATGACAAGGGAAAATGCCCATTTGGCGCACAAGAGAGGCGATGGATTTTGACCCGAAGCCGACGCCTCTTGGCAGCCAGAGGGACATCTTGGATTACTTGGCGAAGAACGACATCAAGTTGGCAGACGAGATCTTGGTGGAGTGGAGCCCCTTAAAGATAGATGCGACGGTGCCCCCCACATGGCGGGCGTTCGTCCATCCCCAAATCCTGGCGCTGGGGATGAAGCTTCCCTTAACGAGTGCTCTTGGGGTTTGAAGCCCTCACAAACTCTTTTCTTCCGGAGGCGTTAAGCGTGAGGAGTTCTGTGCCACTTGCTATATGAGGAAGGTCCCGGTGATGCCCACTCCTTCGCCCCTCAGAAAGACTGTGACAAGTTAATTATCAATATGCCTAACGGTGATCACGGGTGATGTGATTCTGTTGTCAGGGTCGAAGGCCCCTGGGAGGCCCTCGTAGGGGAGGGTGCCAACATCTTGGAACACTAGACCAATCCGACAAGCTACGAACCATGGACATGGCCAAACCCAAACCGTGTCGAGCACGTTTCGGACACGAACACGTGCCGACACGTGTCGGACACAATTCGGCCCATGTCCGCGAAGCGGATCGAGTTTAATCTTGTCGGGACACAGACTTCACAAACTCTGTGAAGTCAGGTCGGGTCCGAGATCGAGTCGGGTTAAAAAAAGTTCGATTTGTTTTCATAAATCACCCTCACCTCCTTCTCGATTTCTCTCCCCTTTCTGTTGTCGTTCTCTCTCTCCCCCTCTATCTCGTTCTCGATCTCTCTCTCTCCCCTCTCTCTCTCGCGTTCTTGTCGGCAGTGGCGAAGATAACAATCACAAATTGGAAGGTACTATGAAGCATTGATTTGGGTTTTTTTAGGGTTTCATTTTAGGGTTCGGCTTTAATTTAGGGTTTTGATTATGATTTTGATTTTTTTATTTTTTTCAAGATCTGATTCTCATCTCATCACCAATCTCAAGTAATGTCTCTCCCCCTCCATCTCTCTCTTTTTGTTCTCGATCTCTCTCCTCTCTCTGTCTCTCTTTCTAATCTCTCCCTCTTTCCCTGTCTGTCCCTCTCCCTCTATTTGTTCTCTCTTCTCTCTACCCCTCTCCATCTCTCTCTGATCTCTTTGTTCTCTATCTGATTTAGGATTTTGATAGTAATTGATGTATGATTATGTAGGATTTTGAGTTTAATTGATGTGTGAATTTGACTTTAATCTTATCTCAATAATTTGTTGAATGCTTTTCTTTGGCAGAATATTGTCGTGTTGTTGTGTTTAGAAATTAGAACAATATGATATTGATAGAAGGTTCTTCAAGTAGTCCGGTGGATAATCATGCACTTGTTTGAAAATTTATAACTAAACTGGAAAAAAAATCAAAGGATAGGAAATTGGAAGTGAAAATGTACTTATTCTCTTGAATCATTCAATGGATTAATATAGTTATTGTCTTGAATCATGCAATGAATCATATTCAAGGGTCAAGGCCCATCTTATGTGGATAAGAAATAAAAATGTATGCAACAATTAAATTCCGCCATTCTCAGCCCAGCGATGACAGCTTCGTACTCGGCCTCATTGTTCAAGGCAGGGAAGCCGAGTGTGAAGGATTGTTCGATGATAAAACCCTCGGGGGTGGTAAGGACGAGTCTGACGCCTTCCCTCTTACTGTTCGAGGCTCCGTCGACATTGAAAACCACCCCCTAGCGAGTTGCTTTGTGTCGCCGCTCCTAGGGTGAACTCAGCAATGAAGTCAGCCAGGACCTGTCCCTCGATCGTCATTTTGGGTTCATACTTGATGTCGTACAAGTTCAGTTTTGCCGCCCATTTCGCTATCCACCCAGTAGCTTTCGGGTTCACAATGATACTCCGCAGAGGATGCTCAATCAGCACGGTAATCAAAAAAGATTGGAAGTAGTGTCTTCAGCTTTCTCGAAGTGACGAAGAGAGCTAAAGCCAGTTTTTCCATCTTTTGATATCTGGTCTGGCCTCCAGTTAGCGATCTGCTGAAGAAGTCCATCAGCTTCTGGATGTTTTCGTCCTCGCGAATCAGAGCTCCGCTCACAGCGGGTTCCGACACGGCAAGATAGAGGAACAGTGTTTCTCCGTGATTGGCTTGGACAAGAGTGGCGGAGAGGTCAGGTACCTTTTCAATCCTTAGAACACGGCCCCGCATTCTTCATCCCAGCGAAAGTCTGCTTTATTTTTCTTTAAAGCTTGAAATAATGGTTTGCACTTATCCGTAGAATGGCTAAGGAACCTGCTCAGAGCTGCGAGGCGGCCATTTAATATATGTACCTCCTTGATGCAGGTCGGTGACTTCATGTCTAAGATTGCGGATATTTGGTCGGGGTTAGCCTCTAACCCCGTTGAGTGATCAGATATACCAGGAACTTCTAGGAGCCACATTTTGATCTGATTGTAGCCTGATTAGGCATCCATGAAATTGAGTAGCTCATGCCCTGTCGTCGCCTCGACGAGTTGGTCTATCTTCAGAAGATAGAAATTGTCTTTAGGACAAACTTCATTAAGGTTAGTGAAATCGATGCACACTCTCTACTTGTCGTTCTTCTTTACAAAGACTAGATTGGCGATCCAGTCCGGATAAAACGTCTCTCGAATGAAGCCGGCTCGGAGAAGCTGGTCGACCTCGTCAGTGAGAACTTGGCTCCCTCATTCATCTTCCTCAGCTTCTGCTTCATCGGCCTGACCCAGGGGTTGATGGCAAGTCGGTGGCAGATAATGGCGGGGTCGATGCCTGGCATGTCGGTGGAGCCCAAGCGAACATATCCAAGTTGTCAGAGAGGAATTACTTGAACAAGACCTCGTCAGGGGGAAGCCTTACAGCAATCCGGATAGCTCATTCCTAATGCGAGGGATCAGCGTGAAATAATTCGACTTCTTCCTCCGACTTGTTATCCGGAGAGTCAGAGTCGACTTTCGCCGTCTTGTAATTGTTATTGATTAGCAATCCGCTTTTGCTTAACTCTGTCAGTGCACCGTTCACTGCCTGTCCCAAACTAGGATAAAGGAGGAGGGTTGTGTTAGGCCTGTGACAGCCAACGTAAAATATTGTCACATATTATGAACATGAACCAAGAATTAAATTTCGTTGGAGGGTGTTCCCTACTGAGCGACGCGCTACATCGGAGCCCGGGTGTAGTGAAAAGTAGGAAGGGTTGCTAGGTTGTCGTCCAGAAACGACGCGCCAGCGCCCGGATGTGGTGTCAAATGAGTAAGGGTTCCTACACTCTTGTGAGCGGGTGAGGGTAAAGAAGTTAGCTCATGAATATAGGAGTAGGTTAGCATCATGAAACATAGGTTCTCTTACAAGTAGATTAGCAGAGTTAGTTATATTATGATTAAACGGAATGTTAGTATTTTTTGTGTGTAGAAAACTAAGTGGGTAGGTGAAAAGTTAGAATTATAGAGCCTTGGGGTTATAAATTTTGGTATACTGATAGAGATAGAAATCGTAATAGGATGGGGTTGATTATAGATAAACAATTACTTGAGAATGTAGTGGAGGTTAGGAGAAAGTCTGATGAATTTTACTAGTTAAACTTATTTTAGGTAGGGAGATTTTTAATGTTATTAGTGTTTATGCACCACAAGTAGGACTTGATGAGTCTAATAAGCGTCAATTTTGGGAGGATTTAGATGAGATTGTGCAAGGCATACCCATTAGAGAAAAGCTTTTCATAGGCAGTGATCTTAATGGACATGTAGGAACTAGTCGTTATGGGTTTGATTGTTTACATGAAGGATTTAGTTTTGGAGAAAGAAATGAACCAGGTAACTCGATTTTAGATTTTGCTTTGTCCTATGATTTGATCATATCGAATACTTGGTTTAGGAAGAGAGAGTCTCACTTGTCACTTTTAGAAGTGGATCAAGTACGAGCCAAATAGATTTCTTTTTAACTAGAAAAGTAGATAGAGGTTATTGTATGGATTGTAAGGTAGTACCGGGTGAGAGTTTAATAACCTAACATAAACTCTTAATTTTAGATGTCCAGATTAGAAAAAGATTTAGAAAGATTTAAGTGGTGGCGACTAAAATAAAATAACCAAGGAGTTTTTGTAGATCAAGTAGTACATGAAACAGATTGGAAATCGCAAGATGATCCCAATACAACATAGAACAAACTGCTAGCTGCATTAAAAAAGTAACTAAAGATGTACTTGGTGAGTCACGGGGTGGTGCTCCACCATATAAGGACACATTATGGTGGAATGAAGAGGTAAAAACTGTCATGAAGATCAAACGAGACTCTTATAAAGATTTGAAGAAAAATTGTGATGGAGTAAGTTTTGAGAGGTATAAGCTAACCAAGAAGGAGGCTAAGAAAGCTGTTCAGAATACAAGAGCTAAAGTGAGAAGTGTATGAGAAGTTAGACACCAAAGAGGTTGAAAAGGTTATATATATATAATTGCTCGAATAAGAGAGAAAACCTAGAGACTTATGTACTGTGAGGTGTGTCAAAAATGAGGATCAAAAAGTTTTAATTCAAGATGAAAAAAATCAAAAAAAGATGGAGAGAGTATTTTGACAAATTATTCAATGATAGTTCTACTCAAGATTTGGATGACCTTACCATTCAGTGCCAAGATATGAACCGTAATTATATGCGAAAAGAGGCCTTGAAGAGGATGAAATCAAGGAAAGCTGCTGGCCCGGATGAAATTCCTATTGAGGTATGGAGATGCTTAGGAGAGGTAGGTGTGAGATGGCTGACAAACCTCTTTAATAAGATCTGACAAACTAAAAAGATGACAAATGAGTGGAGAAAGAGTACATTAGTACCTCTTTATAAGAATAACGGTGAAACCCAGAGTCGTTCAAACTATCGTGGAATAAACTCATGTGTCACATCATGAAGCTTTAGGAAAGTAATTGAACACAGGTTAAGACAGAATGTTAAAATATCAGAGAACCAATTTAGGTTCATGCTGGGGCAATTGACGACAGAGGCTATTCATTTGTTTCATCAACTTATAGAGCGATTTGAAGAGAGGAAGAGAAATTTGCATATGATCTTTATTGATTTAGAAAAAGCTTATCATAAAGTGCCAAGAGAGGTATTAGGTGGACATTGATGAAAAAGTGAGTCCCCATCAAATATATTGACATAATCAAGGACATGTACGATGGAGTAATGGCAAATGTCAGAACTTTTGGAGGCATAATAAGTGATTTTTCTATCACAATTAGATTGCATTAAGGATCTGCATTGAGTCCATTCTTATTTGTCATAGTGATGGATGAGCTTACTAGAGCTATTCAGGATGAGATACCGTGGTGTATGCTATTTGATGATAATATTGTCCTAGTTGATGAGACGAGAGCTGGGGTAATGCCAAATTGGAGCTATGGAGGCAAAAACTCTAGAATCTCGAGGTTTTAGATTAAGGCCAAAACAGAGTATATGGAGTGTAAATTCAGTAAACAGGAAATTCGAGATTATAGTATTGTGAGATTAGATAGACAAGAAATATCAATGAGAAGTCATTTTAAGTAATTGGGTTCTATTATCCAAAAGGATGGGGGATCAATAGTGATGTCAACCATACGATCCAAGCCGGTTGGTTGAAATAGAGGAGCGCAACATGAGTTTTATGTGACCGTAACATTCATTTATGGCTGAAGGGAAAGTTTTATCAGACTGCTATTAGGCCAGCTTTGCTATATGGCACAGAATGTTGGGCTATAAAGAGATATCATGCTCAGAAGATGAGTGTAGCAGAGATGCGCATGTTTTGTTGGATGTGTGGTAACACAAGGAGATAAGAGGTGAGAAATGAAGTTATTCGTACTAAGATAAATGTAACCTCTATAAAAGAGAAGATGAGAGAACTGCCTACGATGATTTGGTCATGTGCAACGTAGACCTATATATGTGCCATTCCGGCGAGTAGAGTGTATCAAATTAGGACAAGTTAAAAGAGCGCAGGGGAGACCAAAAAATATGGATGGAGGTAATACGACAAGATATAGAGGCTAAAGGTCTTAGTGAAGGAATATTGCTCGATAGGAATAAGTGGAGAAAGCTGATCCATGTGCCCGCTCCGGCGTAATTCTCTTTTGGTTCATGTGGTACCCTGAATACTTGGGACAAATGGCTTAGATGTCGTTCTTGTAATCCGCTTTTGATTCTTCCCCGCAAGGAAATCATCGTTGGTGGATGCCTTGGCGACCTTCGGCACCTAACCCGACTTCTTCCTGGCAATTACGCTGATGTAGCGGGACATCGCCTGGTCTCCCTGTCACTCCGCGGTTCCTTTGAGAGTGGGATACTGCAGAAGCTGGTGGTAGCTCGATGGGACGGCCTTCATCATGTGAATCAAAGGCCTCTCGAGGATGGTGTTGTGAGGAACACGTCGAACACGTAGAACTTCATGATGACGTTGTACGGGTCCGCCCGCACCGGAAGTAAGACTGTGCCAGGTGAACGAGTCTCGTTACCGTCAAACCCATCTAGGCAGGACTGGGTTTGTGGGTTGATCATGGCCCGAGCCATCTCTGGGGTGTCCTCCATCCTGTCTGGAGCACCCCCATACAAGATGCTGATGTTGCCGGCATCGATGAGGAGCTTGAACACCCGGCAGTTCCCGATGTGCATGTGATGACCAAGGCATCGTTGCGCGGGAAGAGGACAACGTGGGCATCCGCGTCGAAGGTGAGTGACCTACTCGGGGTCAAGGGTGGGCTAGTCAGACCATTCGACGGGCCATGTTGACATAGATAGCCCTCTCCTTCGCGGTAGTGCCCTCTATCAGGGAGGCGCCAAAGTGGCATTTACCTCTCGATAGTGGATGAGGGCTTGTGTTGCCTGACCCTCTGGTCGTGAAGTCTCGGGAGCATCTCTCTGCACCCTGGCCTCTGAGGGCCACTCGGAATCGAGAATGAACTCTTTGAGGTATTCCCGATTCACTAGCTCATGGAGCTGTTTCAGGAGGTACCGGCAGTTAACGGTTCAGTAGACCATTATGTCATGAAGGCACAATATTTTCTCCGGCTCCTGGCCCCTTCGGGTTAGGTGAGAGTGGCTTTGGGAGCCTCGCCCACTCTTGATCTTTGATTATAGCGAATGCGTGTTCTACGGAGACTTTGAACGGGATTAATTCCTCTTATTCTCCGTTGATCTTCACTTAGATGTGAGGAGGCTTCTTGTTGATAGCACCAGAAGCCTGTTTATGGCTCTTCTTGGAAGCAGCGGGTTGTGGCTTTGGCTTTTCCCCCTCGCCATCCTTTTTTGGGGAGCGGTTAGTTGCGCTCTGGGTTGCGTCCTTAATTTGACTATACTTCTGAACCCGGAAAGGATGTCCCTCATCTTGGTGACTTTGTGCTTCACCAGGTACTTGTAGAAAGAGTAGGTGACCTACAAACCACTGATGAATGACACCGCAGCAATGTCTTCATTGCAGCTATATACCTGAGCTGGAAATAACTCGCATAGTGTTTCAAACTCTCTCCGAACTTCATCTTAATGGTGAGAAAGTGATTGTTGTTCTTCTTGAACTCGCGTCAGGAAGCGAATTGGTTGTAGAAAGCTTACCTCGCCTCATCGAAGTCTCGAAGTGTAGTTCGAAAGAGAGTAAAATCAGTCAGAGGCGACCCCCTTGAGGCTGGAGGGGAACATTCAGTTCATGAGAACGTCGTCGTGCGAGTGGACCGCCATCTTATCCTGGTAGTGCCGAAGATGTTGGATGAGGCCGGTCACTCAGGAGTAGGGTCGACACTTGACATCACGAACTTTCTTGGGAAACGGTGAGCCATGATTTCCTTCGAGATTGGGGGGCTAGAAATTTTCAGGCTGCACGAATCCATATCGTGACAACGCTACTGGTTCGCCCCTTTGATGCGCTCTTGAACCAACTTAGTGATGTCCTCGATGCGAGGAATCTTCAGGGCCTTGTGTGGTTCAGAAGACTTGGAGTGTTCATCGTCGCTGGGAATGTAGGAATGTTCACGCTTCCGACTGGTATCGGCACAGATGGATTTGCTGGGGCGAGATGATGGCTGGTCATCCTGAGATCCTCCAGTCTCGCGGTCATGAGAAGGCTGGTCATCCTGAGAATCCTCCAGTCTCGCGGTCATGAAAAGACTAATACCTTCGAGGATCTCGAGCTGGGTGAGGAGATGGTTCTGAATGCGGTTTGACGCGTTACTCTCCAACACGACCTCCTCGCGCTCACAGGTTGCCCGCTCGCGCTCGCAAGCCACCTCTTCCCGTTGCTTGTCCAACTACTTCTGTAGACTGGCGATCATTTGGCGGAGTTGGCCCTCGGAGGAAGGATGGGCCTCATGTCCGTTGACTCCCGCCGCTGTTGAAGCGGTTGAGGATGAGTGGGCTTTCCCGATGTCTTCGATGAGGGCTTTGGGTGGGGCAATCGATTTGCCTTTTGAAGAGGCAGTTGCAACGGCTTGAGAGAAACTTCTCCCTCGTGGAGACATCTTCGTGGGATGAGGCTTTTTGAGGAAGGAGACGAAAAAGGGGAGGACACCTCGAGTATGGACTCAAAAGATCTCAATGAAAGCACCAAGTGCTATGGGAATTCGCCAAGGACTTTCCTACGTGCACCAAATTACAAAACGCGCACAGAACAGTGAATCACAACACCAAAGAGTTAACGTGGAAACCCGAAAGGGAAAAACTATGGAGAAGAGAGATGTTATACTTTAATTTGAAAGAATTACAAGTAGAAATCAAAATGCTATGTGTGATTACAGGCGCGCTAAGGTATTCGTTTCTTCGAATCCCTCTCTCGTTGGAAAGGGCGAAGTATTTATAAAAGAGAAATCGCTTTGGATAACTGTTTAAACTAAGCGGTTAGCCGTGATCGCAACGTCCTGATTTGTTAGTTATAAGGGATAAGATCAGTTGACAGGAAATAAGATCTGTTGGCTGAGTTCAATCTGTGCAGTTGAGATACTAATCTGGTGGTTTCCGAGAATCTCGCCGCTGAGCTGTATTGAAGGAGTTTTTCAAAAGCTCCCAATGTCGGGAGAAATTGGACTCATCGGTGGCTCGAGGGATAATGTCGGGTTCACCGAGTCGGGCACTTGGGCACTTGGTCTGGAGTGATGTCGGGCTTGACAAGTCGAGGTTGGATGACAAAGGCACTCGAGTCGTTCCCTTGTTGCTTCTCAGGCTAACCACGTGTCGCGATCTCCTTCGTGGTAGAGAATTGACCACTACAGGATCTTTTGTTATTAGATTCACACACACAGACATGAGGTTCCTTAATAGGATTGGAAAAGAGAAGAAACAATTGTTATATACACAATCCCAAAATTTTTGTGTAAAGGATCTTTGTTGTACGATTCACACGCGCTTGCCCGTGCAGAGTACCAAGGACCAACACATAAATTGAAGAAGATTTTCTATTCAATCTTATGGTCTTGGTTTTAAGACATTACTCCTAGGTTTAGATTCTAAGATATTGCTTTTACAGTCCTACCACAAAGGTGCAAAAGGTTCTAGATGACGAATGTTAAATACACCATGGCCTAGGAGATCAAATGCAGGATAGCATATGTCGGGCAATAAGTCACGAGTCGCGACATTAACCAAATAGCGGACACTAAGATGGGTGAAACATATGCATATATCATGTATATAAATATTGAAAAATTTAATGTAAGTAGTATCTAATTGTCATCAACCTAATAAAATAATTAAACCTAAATGTAAAACTGTTGAAGGCACACTCAAGTCCAACCGAACATATAATAAAGATCCCAACATAGAGCATTATAAGCATTAAATATAAATAATAAATAAATGAACAATCACGACAGTTGTAAGTCATGTGCAAAATACAATATGAGAGTCATGTTGGGCAAAGTGTCAAATCAAACCTACATGTCAGGAACATTGATTAAAGAAGATAAAAGATTAAAGATATATCCACTTCATGTTATGGCACTAAAGGCTCAAAAAGACATGTCAGGGACATTTACAATAGTTAATACTTAGAAAATGCTTTGGGGAGAGAGAATAATTCACCAGAAGGTTTCACATAGGGAAAAAACAAGATACGAGACGTGACACAAATATGTTGAACAAACCTGGATATACAATGCTTTTATACATAGAAACAAGGTTCTAAATATCGGATATCAAGATCGTATCGGATGGGGTTTTTTCATATCGGATATTGGATATCGGGGATATGCGCTTATATCGGGCGTTCATCTTGGACACTATATATAATAAGATTATTGATAAATAAAAGTTGATTTAGTGTCATTAATATCATCTATCAAATAAAAAGGTGTAATATGCATGCAAAGACGGTAAAAACATAATTTACATTTGCACGCAGTTGTGCAATAAATAAGTCATTTCATATCGGGCGATATCTCAGGCGATTTAATGTCAGAAATCGGGCGATTTATCGGCCAATATTTCAAATATCGGCCGTTTTTTGCTGCAAAAGATACGGGCGAACGATTTTTTCATATCGTATCAGCAACAGGCAAAAAATGTGATATCGGCCGATATCTCGGCCGACTCAGCCGATATTTAAAACGGGGCATAGAAATAGTTTCGGCCCAGTCAAGATAGAAAAGCCAAGAACGAAAAATTGCTTGTTAATTTCAAACTTTGCTTGTTAATTTCAAAACCGAGAGAGAAATTTGAGCATAGAACTTTCAAATTGGGAGAGAAACTTGTGCATAAAACTAGACATTCTTTTATAGCAAATAAATTCAAAACAGACAGTTCAGAATGTTCCAATTATTAGGAATGATGGGTCTAAAGAGATTTAAGCGTGTGTAAATTCAAAAAAAAGAGTTACACAAAGCTGCTACACACAAGCAAGTTCATGAGAATGAGAGACCGAGTATGAAATTGGGTTAAGCCAATGGGATACCAAAAGGGAATAAAGCAATCCAACAGAGAGATGTTCTTCCTGTGTGCCCGCTCTTCGAGCTCCTGTGACTCGAGTCACAGAACCCGAGGTAATGAACCCGAGGTAATGAAATTACAGCATATATATATATGTAGTGATGAGTGTAGACAGATTTGAGCATTTCTTTAATTATAATTAATTTAAATCTAAAATTCCAATCATATCTAGCACGTCAGCTAATTTAACTTTATCAAATATTAGATTCAGTTTGATGACTACAAGACTCATAAAACACGAAAAAAAGGGGGGAGTTGGTTTAAATCATTATAGTTTAATGTAAATTCTATCTTAGATCTATATTATTCTAAAGTATAATTTAATATCAATATAGATCAAAATAATGATAAATTCTACAAATTTAATATTTTTTATGAAAACACATAATCAATGAAATAAAAAGGCTGAAGCGACCTTTATCAATAATTAATATTTATATATTCATTTTATATGGTTTTTTTGATGCCCCCTACAAGAAAATTCGTGGTTCCGCCCATGCATGAATGCATTATATTTGGGTGTATATTATCCTTAGTTGTATATACGTCAAAATGAACACTGCAACAAACTCTTCAAGCTAATTTAGAAATTTCTATATATTGCAAGAAGTTTTATAAAGAAATAAACATCCATGCAACTTGAAAATCATAGAGAAGATATTTGTAGTGGTCAGATTTTGACCCTCGTCAAGATCGTGACATGTGTCTCACTGCATCAGGAGCATCTCAAGTGAATAACAAACTCGACATACCAGCTGGCCTATTGCGGATCCAAGGAGAAAACCTCGGGCCTTGCCCTGAGTCCACACACGACCTGAGGTCCTTCTCCGACATCCGCAACTGCCAGGTCTCTGTGAGGTCTCTCCAACATACACGACTGCAAGTCTCTCTCCGAGTACAGCCACCGGGATCATTCACCTAGATATTCAAGTCGGACGGAACCATTCCACTAGTCGGAGGCCCCGACCCCACAGCAAAGGTCCTCCGCGAATACTCCCGCCTCCATGCTGGATACAGCTCAGCGGTAGGATTTCTCGATTCACGGGGTCAGTTACGTTGTCAGATTATCCTCACATTCTAAATGTTTCAGCGCCACTATTTCAGTAGGAGTAGCTATGGATAGTAACGGATATATTTGCGTATCAACCCCAACAAGCAACAATAAGGCGCTGCAATCTGAGTAGTTATGAGAAAATTACATGCAAATCATGCAGTCATGGATATCCGAAATATCCGCACTATCAATCACAATGCCACAGGATATTTATGCACCTGGACGTCTGTTGAAAAAGAAGAGGGAACCCCAAAGGATGAAACTTGTAATAGAGTGTTGAGAATTCCTTATAATCTCTGATTCTCTCCCCCTCTTTGCCCGTGGTTTTTTCCTTCTTAGATTTTTCACGTAATTCTCTGGTGTTTGCATTTGATTTACATTCCCATTTACAATTTGAGTGTATATCTCCCGAGAAATTTACCTCTATATTTTGGTGCTTTCATTGAGATCTGAGTCCCAACACTCAGATTTCTCCCTTACCAAACCTATCCTCAAAAAGCCTCTCAAAAAAGTCATGGCCTCGAAGAAGAAGACGACCACCAGCGAAGGGACCACATCCAAGAGTAAACTGTTACCATCGTTGGGGGACATTGTTTCCCCGAGCAGCCTCAACTTCAGTCCTATCATGGAAGAGATGGTCTTCGCACCTTTGCAGGGGATAACCAGAGACATCCACCCATCGTTAACATAGGAAGCCCAACTCTTCTAAATGTTCGCTGACATGAAGGAGGAGATGGTGAGCAGCAAGCCTTGTTCGACCGTGAGCGGGAGCGATCGAAACAAGATTGAGAAAATGTAGCCCGTGAGCGGGAGGAGTTGAAGTGCCAAAACGACCAACTCCTCGCGCAGATAATGGCCCTCCAGAACACCCAAAGACCACCCCCATCGTCAGAGAGGCCCACTGACACAGAGACTACAAGTGGCAAGCAGTTTCAAAGCCGGATCGCAGAGCAGCCTCCCCCACTCCATCGGAGCCATTCGACGACGGTCAAGTTCGCCTCATCCCCGTACGAAGAATAGACATGATAATTCTCAGAGAAAGACTGAGGAGTTCATCCATGTCTAAGATCTCGATAAGCTTGTACAAAACCAAGTCGAAGAGACGAGGATGCCACATCACGGCAAACTCGGACCTATCGCCCCCGATGCATCCATCTTTCCTTTCTATGAGGGCATACTGGAATATGAATTTCTCAAGAAGTTCATGTTCCGACGTTTGATTGCTATTCCGGTCAAAGCGATCCGGTTCAGCACCTCCACCAGTATCAGGACAAGATGATGAGTCCATCTTATGCCGGTCTTCCCCTCCAGCTTGAAGGGAGCGACCTCCGATTGATTCTACTCTCTTCTGTCGCGCTCAATACACAGCTTCGAGGATCTTATCAAGTTGTTCCTCGCTCAATACTTTTCCCGTCAAGAATTCAAGCAAAGCAGTCATCACCTCCTTGAACCTTCAAGATGAGGCCCTCCGGCGGCCTCAAGGCGTACATTAACTACTTCCAAAATCAGCTAGCTGAACTACACAACTGCAGTGAAGACGCATCGGCCCTCGCAGTCATCAGTGGACAACGGGTCACCTAACCCGCTGTACAAACATCTGGTGAAGTACGTCACCTGTTGAGCAAGGTCCTGTACCGAGCCCAATCATACATCCAGATGGAGGAAGCGATGAAAAGCTCCGCCAACCTACCTTTCAACAACCGCGATGACGACGGAACAAAACAGAAACCGTAGCATGGAGACCCCTCTGTCAGCATCCAGAGACTGGATAAGGCACTTTCAAGAAGAAACCATTTCCGCACCCTCAGCAGAACCACTTTGAGCCTACCAGGTGGATGACAGCTTCACCCTGCTGCAGCTACCGATCCAGGATATCTTCGAAGCCATCAAGAATCAACCTTAGGTAAAGCATGCGGAAGCAAAATCGCACGACCCTGCTCGTCCCAGAGCTAAGGACTACTACTCCTATAACAGCAGAGGACCCTGGACTTCTCAATGTCGGTCCTTCCGTAAATACCTTGAAGATCTTATTCAATAGGGCTATCTCCGAGAGTACATCTTCACACCCAGAGTCTCCTCCGAGACAGAAAGACAACAGGAGATCCCGTCTCCGAGTCAACCGCAACACACGGTTGACTAACACTAACCCGATCAATAAGAGCAGGGAAGTTCCTCTAACAGATAAAAGTTCCCTTCTCATTCATTTTTGTGTATTTTATTAAAATTATTTAATAAAAATACATTCTGATTCTTAACGGCTATCTATATCCTTCAGAGGATCTGCAAATTCGCTCACCAAACCTATGCGGGCTATTCACAAGCACATCTTCTCGGAAACTTCTACCTGTGAATTCCGAGAAGGGAAGCCCCCACTTGAGAACGACAATGTAGCTATTCCAAAAGCAACTTTAAGCATAAAACCCCTAGTTCCCTTAAAAGTCCCAAATGTTATCAGAAACAACACAGTACAATAAGAAAATCGTGCATAAATCAATCAACTAAAATCTCAAGTACACAAACCAATAAATCCCCATGAAGGAATCAAGTAAACCATAATCATTATGTCCTTGTACTTACTAAAACCACAACATAGAGCAAGTTAACAGAATCAGCACAAGATTATGCTAAAACTATCGATCTCTAGAAAAAAAATTAAAGAAAAATAAGCAGTACCCATTTGAACGCACCGCCCAGAGAGGCAGAGCGGCGACGCGGCAAGTGACGATGAGCCAGACCCACCCGTATCCGATCAAATTCTGAACGGAGCCGACGAGGAGAGCAGCCCAAAGGGGGAGGATCTCACTGAAAGTCCCAGCCAAGAACCCAATACTGTTCGCAAGGTCCTTGGCGACGCCGAGGGTGGCGATCTGGCGCTGGTTGTAGCCCAGAGAGCTCTTGATCACCGGAGAGATGCTCCCACAGAGGTAGCCGATGCCAGCGCAGGACTGCACCCACATTGCCCCCACAAACACCAGCCACTGTTGTTGAAGGAGGAGGACAGCTTCCCATGAAGTTTGTCCATTGGGGAAAGAAAATTTAGTCAGGGAGAGAAGAGAACCCAGATTGAGTTTGGAAGGAGAAGGTGCCCAAGCTGGAATTTTTTCTTGATATGACGAAAAGATGGGATTTTTACTGGTTTTGAGCAATACCCAGATGGAAAAGATCATTTGCCCGCGCGCCCCCCCCCCCCCCCCCCCCCCCCCCCCCCCCCCCCAACACCCCGGCTTCTACTTCTTGGAGAAAGCTGAAGATTTTTTGTGTTTTTGGAGGGCACCCAGGACAGTAGAAAGAAAAATTCGGAGGCTTTCAGTCCTCTGACTCTCTTTTTAGAGGACAGACGAACAGACAAGAATAAGGAGTCACAGGAGAAATCTTACTTTGCTCGTTTTGAAAAACTTATTTAAACTATATTACCGCCTGCGGTATTGATCGAGGGAAAACCGCGCACAAAAAGTGTATATTTTGAAATCGATATTTAAAGTGTGTGTTTTGACTTTCTCGATACTTCTATTATAACATACTAAAATGAGTCGAATCCATAAGGACGGGAGGCGCTTTACCGGTTGATTCACATATGTGTTAAAGATTCTTCAAAATTTTAAAGAATGAAAAGAAAGAAAACAAATAATAAAAAGAGAGGCACGGTGAAACAGAAGAAGTGGGAAACAAAAAAAAGAATATGTTTGTGATTTTTAGAATGTTTCTAAAATAAAGTGAAAAAGAAAGAAAACTCACGGCTACTAACTACTAATGACTCCACCAACACGCAAACCTCTTAGTGATAGTTGCCTCACATGTATTCTCATCACAACCCAACTCAACAAACAAGTGCAAGGTACACTTAAATCATCAAAACCCGATAAGAGCAAGCATGAAATAAAGTAATGTTAGCTTGTTAAAGAGTTAGGAAGTTAGAGTGTTAGATCCATCATTATGAGCCATCAATGGCTCTTGCAAGAGCAAGGCCAAATCGAGGCTATTAGATTCATGTGGATTATCATAAAAGAAGTTAGACTAGTTGGCGGTTAGTAGTTAGTTTTCATGAGAGAAAAGACTAGGTAAACATGTAAAAGAAGTTAGATAAAAAACAAAGAGAGGTAAAGAGAGCACCTTTCATAACTTATCACCTTCTATAACAAGCAAACTTACATTCCACTCATGTATCACTCTTTCTCTGAATACAAGATCTAAAATAAATGAAAAATATAAAGAGGAAGAAGAAGAACTAACCTAACCTAAACTAAACTACAACATGAAAATGAAAACTACCCTAAAAACTCTGCATATCCCCCAACTGAAGAACCCTGGGGGGTTTTTATAGGAATCAGGGAAGCGGGGGCCAGGGGACAACCTCTTGCCCAAAACGCGGCCGCGGCCGCGGCCGTATGACATCGTTTTCGCGGCCACTTGGTGGCCGCGCGCGGGGCGCTTCGAGCCGCGCACAGTCCTTTTTGTCTCCTGTCAGTTCCTGCTCCCGTTTCTGGTTTTGGGCCCCTAGTTTTAACGAAATCAGCCTCCTAGGTTAATGGCTATCTTAATAAGTTTTTAATCACCAATTAAATGGTGATTTAAGGTTTTCTTCTTCATTGCACACCATGCACCTAGAATCAAGCAGTAAAACTTTATTAGCAGAATTTAATATGAAATAAATGTGAAGATGTGGTATAAAATATGCAGTTTTAGAGACTAATCACACCCCACACTTATCTTTTGCTCCTCCCGAGCAAAACAAAAACTAAGGAATTATTACACCACTTTCGCAGGTGACGCGATTGCACTGAGCATGTGCAACAAGCCGTTAAACCTCTAAGTTTCTGTAATCACCTAGAAGGGGGTGAATAAGTGACTAGCTAATCTAATGGTCAATTAATGCGGAATTAAAACTTATTTAATGCAAACTAAAACTTCTTAAACTAAACACCAAGTATAACACAAGAGTGTAGCCGGTTCCCCGTGAAGGGCTCTGGACTAACTCCTCAAGATTCCTCTAAATAAGAGTTGAGGTACCGCGTTGGCTCTCTTGGTTGAATACCAGTGTTAGCAAACAAACCCCAAGCATATAACAATGTGAGCACAAATATATATCTAGCATATAAAGATGAAAGCAATATAAGCATGTAAGATATAAACAAGTAAGAGATAGAGAGAGCAATCGCAAACACGGGAGATTTGTTTCGAGGTTCGAGCACACTTGCTCTACGTCCCCGCCTTCAACACTATGAAGGATTTTCACTAAAATCGATCCACCGGATCACTCGGTGCCGCAACACCTACAAGGCGAGTTCACACTTGAACTTCTTGGACTCTCTAGTCCCTTCACTCGTTCCCGCAAGAACTACACACTGTAAGCCCACTAGCTCGCCGATGGCCGCACCTCAAGCACCGAGTTCCCACTAAAACCCGAAACAATGCGAACACACACGTTCGCCTCCTCAAAGCACAAAGTAGAACTTTGGTGATCACAACACTTTGATCACCTAAAATCCTCTCACAATAACACTCCTATAGGATGAACATATCAATGGATAGCTCAAGTGTTTGTGAGAAAAACAAAAATGAAATTTGTGGAGGAAAACACAAGAAATCACTTTGAAAACACTCTTGATAAACTTTCCTTTGATTGGAAATATTTGCTCTCAAACAAGTAGAGAAAACCTCTTAATAGAGTAGGAAAAACTATCTTAAAAATCTCCAAAAAATCTTATTCAAAACAGCCCAAGGAAGCCCCTTTAAATAGGCTTGTCAAAAACTAGCCGTTGGGGCCAAATCAGCAGCCCTGACGGCTGTCGGTCGACCGGCCCGGTCGACCGCCAATGGTCAGATTTCTGACCAATGAAGCCTCGGTCGACCGGCCTGGTCGACCGCGGTCTGGAACAGAGAGCAGAGCTCTCTGCCGGTCGACCGGCCCGGTCGACCGGGGCTTTCCAGAGAGCAGAGCAGAAGCTCTCTAGCGATCGACCGGGTCGGTCGACCGGCCCTCCAGCCAGACTGGCGTGCACGTTCTGTGCACGTCGGTCGACCGACTCGGTCGACCGACTCCTAGCTCGGTCGACCGGTTCAGTCGACCGGCAGAAGCCAGGACATGACTAATAAGGGATTTCGAACTTGGCTTTTTATCTTAAATAAAATCCCATAAATTCACAAAAATATACAAAAATAGGTTTAGTATTATACTTTAATAAACAAATATGTTTGAGTAAAATCAAGATATGTTACAAACATTTTGAACTATTTTTATAACTTAGAAATTTTGGCTAAAAACAAAATCTGTATTTTTCCAAAATAGATTTTTCAAAACATATTTTTTCAAAACTTCTCCAAATACAAAAATAAGATATTTTAAACACTTTTAAAGCATAGAGTGTATGAAAATGATCCACTATACATAAAAGATGAAATATCTATATTTTGACAATAAGCACTAAAATGGTTTTGGTTAAAAACACATGTATATAATAAACTCCAAAAATCAAACCGGTATTTTTCCAAAATGAAAATCCTTTTATGAAAACTCATCTAAATCAAGAGTGTGTGTATATGGTATACTTGAGCAATCCAACAACTATTCTATCATTACATTTTATCTAAAAATAAAATCTTAACTAAACAAACCTAGAGTCAAGTCTTGATCTTGAAGGTCTTCACGTGAAGTCTTCACATCTTCTTGACTAGGTCCAAACTTGATCTAAAGAGCTAAACTCCTCTTGAGTACTTGATGTGGTCTTGATGCATAGGCTCTTGAATCAAACCGTGCTATCTCAAAAACTTTACTTTAAATTCATTGTTGAAGCTACACACCTACTAAGATCTTGATCATAAATCTGAGACTAATTAAATACAAGATCATTAGTACATGACTACATGAGTTGATCATCATCAAAACTAGAGTGATGGGCCTTTGGGCCAACAATCTCCCCCTTTTTGATGATGACAAAACACATGGAGTTATATATGCATGAATTAAAGTAAAGCTTCAAAGAAGCTCCCCCTTAACTCATGCATAACAAATAAGCAATAAGATATGACATTAAAGCACATAAAACTAAACAACTAAACATGCATCAACAAGGTGAGAGATTTAAAACATAAATCCAAAATCCTTTTTTTAAAACTTTTCTCCCCCTTTTTGTTTAAACTTTTAAAAACATTCTTCCCATTTTCTAAAACACAAGATGCATAAACTCAATATATGCAAAAATACAAATATGCATATATAAACTCAAAATCTTTCTCCCCTTTTTGTCAATCATCAATAAAGGGGTTAAAAAACACAAAACAATGTTTTTTCCCTTTTTGTCAGAAATAAAAAGCAATAAAGGGGTGAAATCAAATCAATCAATAAAGAGATATATGCGATATACATTCATGAAGAATAACTTCCCTACATACATGCATTACATGAAGAAGGATGACAAGCCCTAATTCACATAACATAAAATATACAATGCATAAGAAGAGATGTGAAGCTCCCCTTACACACGTGCATCGCATAAAGAAGAGTTGTCAAGCTCCTCAATATAAGATACACTCAACATGACTCTATATGTAGAAGAGATGTTAAGCTCCCCTTGCATATAGGCAATATAAATCAAAACATTTTTAAAATCTAATTGTAACTAAACAATACAAATTTTGAACATAAATTTTGAATTTTAATTGTAATTGAAACATTTTACCAATTGAAATAACAATGAAATTTTGATACCAATTTAAATTTTCATGGATACCAATTGAAATAATAGTTCAATAGATACCAATTGAAATATATTGTAAAAAAAAATACCAATGGTAAAAAAAATACCAATTGAAGATAATGCCTAAGCTTATATAAAAAATATCAATTGAGAAGTCAATTGAAAATTAAGATTTGAATTAAGCTTAGTATAAACATACTTTGTGCTTTAAACATGTAAATATCTTGACAATCAAGCACAAACAAATCATATGTATGAAAAGAGAATACCAATAGAAATTGATATTATTTGAAATGAAGCATACATATATAGAAAACAAAATATGAGTATATACAAAATAAATATCAATTGAGATACCAATTGAAAATAACAATGTAAATCAAGTATATAACTCATAATTATCACCCTTTTCATGCACAAGATAAAGGTTTTTCAATAAAACATACAAGACATGCTCGCCCATCCGTCCTCCCTTAAAGGGGTAGGTAGGGGTTTTCAAAAAATAAGTGTTTGAAAATATTTTTTAGCATTGAAAATCACTACCAAATGAAGAACAATAACTAGTTAAAGTATTTTTGAAAAACTAGTTAAAGATCCTTCAAAACATGAAACCAAATCATATGTATCATGAAACATATTAAATATAAAAAATTCAACACTCAAGGTCCATAAAACTCAAAATGATCATGAAACATAGTCATGAATAAACAAATAAAGTGTGAGTGCACAAAACTCATGTAATTAGCATTTTTCATGAAGATAGTCAATAAAGTACAAAACAAATATCATTTTATCAAACAAAAAATGAAATTCATTTTCATTTAAACATAACTTCTAGGTATATGTATGATTTATCCAAAATTAATTATATGCATACATATCCGAAACATAAAAAGAGTTTATAATATAATTTGCATGAAGGTAAGAGACTCAAGAGACATACATGTATATAGATTTGAATAAAAATTGCATATATATAAAGTAAAACATGAAAATAAGCAAAACAAGTGTAAAAGAGGAAATCATCAAAACTAAGCTATACATGTGCATGTAGTGAGTACAAATGAATAATGAAGTGCAAACATATATGAATCAAATGTTGCTCACTACTTGTACAAGTATATTTTCAAGTTTAATAAAGACTACATTTAAACAAGTTATTGAAATCACCTAGAGGGGGGTGTGAATAGGTGATAATGCTAATCTAATGAACTAAATGCGGAATTTAAAAACTAATTACAATTACACTTAATACAACCAATAAGTGATGCACACATAACCAAGCCAAGCATATAAATATGAATGATCAATATGAAATAATGCAAGGCACAATACAAAGAGAGAGAGTAAGAGTCAATGGATCAAGCGCAAACAACAAGATTTGTTTCGAGGTTCGAGCACCCAGCTCTACATCCCCGCCTTCACCCAAAAGGATTTCGAATCACTAGCTTGTCCACAAAGGACTCCCACACAGGGAACCTCTACCGAGGATTTGGAGCAATACAATAACTAGGAGTACCCAACTCCTCTCTTTACAACCACAACCTCTCACTAGAGGCAAAGCACCAAGCCAACCAAACCAATCACCTCACAACTTGAGAGATAAGCACAAAGCTACACAAGGATCACCTCACAACTAGAGGGATGCAACCCACTTGCACAACCTCCTCAACACTATGAGGGAAAGGCACAAAGCCAAGCAAAAATAGGGTTTACAACTTGGTGATCAAAAGATCACAAATCAATCTCTTTTTCCCACAAACACAAAGACCCTATAGATAGGATAGAATGAAGCTCAAGTATGGAAAACAAAGTGTTTAAAATAAAGAAAAATCACTTGGGAAATCTTCACAAAGATATATAATGATTAGACCAAAACAAATTCCCAAAAAACTATTTTTCTTTGAAATAATGAAACACTTTTAAAAACAATAAAGATTGATCTTTTTGGCACAAAGAAATTCTTTTCAAACTTGTATAAACACTAGAGAAAGCTCAGAAATTTTAGCCCAAAAATTCTTAATAAAAACTGGTCACAAATGGGGTTTTTATAGCCTCTTTAAATATATAGTCGTTGGCAGCAAAAATTGCCAGAAATGGCCTTACGGTCGACGGCCGGTCGATCGGCCCGGTCAATTTTTGACCGTTTGCTGCTACCGGTCGACCGCCCGTCGACCGGCTCCTGAACCAGAGAGCAACGGCTCTCTGGCCGGTCGACCGCTTGGTCGACCGGAGCAAACTGAGAGTGGGTTGCTCTCAGTTGGTCGACCGGTCGGTCGACCGGTCGACTGACACGGCTACGTGCACAATCTTGTGCACGTCTGGTCGACTGCTACGGTCGACCGCCAGAGCCTGGCAGCCAATGAATGGGACTGAAAAATTGGATTTTTAAAGTCTTAAAAATTCCCATAAAATCTCTAAAAATTTACAAAAATAGTTTTATCATTATACATTGATAAACAAACTTGTGTGAAAAATTTCAACATAAATTTTAAACATTTTGAACCATTTTTGTGACTAATAAATTTTGCCGAAAATCAAAACCTGTATTTTTCTAAACTTAGATTTTTCAATCGGAAATCTGATTTTTTCAAAACTCATTCAAATACAAAAACATGATATTTAAATACTTTGAAGCAAGATGCATATGGATAGAAATCCAATATACATAAAACATATACATATCATAGTTTTTGACTTTATTTCCAAAAATATGTTTTGTTAAAACACAAAACCTAAAACACATAAATAGGTATATCAAATTAAGTTTGTCTAGGATATGAAGCATACATGTATATAGAACATATCTAATATACATAAACACATGTAAACTTGTTTTGATACTTATCTATTCACGAAAACCAAGATCGGTTAAACCAATCAAACCTAAAACCAAAATCAAAACATGAAACATGTGTGTGTTGTGAACTTGAGCATATCATATTATTCTAATCTTTACAAATGGATCTAAACACAAAACTAAACCAGGTACCAAGGTCTTCTTGATGAACACGTCTTCAAGACGACTCGATCTAAACTCGATCCAAACAACTCCTTTGTTGAACATATCATGATCACGGTTTGGAAAGACTTCAAAACTTCTTAGCTGAAGCAAATCACCAACTAATATCTTCGTTAATGATCTGAAACTAAAATCACAAGATTATTAGTACACATATCTACATGAGTTAATCATCATCAAAACTAGAGTGGAAGGCCTCTGGGCCAACGATCTCTCCCTTTTTTGATGATGACAAAACTCATGGAGTTATATATGCATGGATTAAAGTTAAACTTCAAAGAAGCCCCCTTAACTCATGCATAACAATAAACAATAAATATATAATGAATATTAAACATGATACCAAATATAACAACATGTTCTTGATACCAATTAAAACAACAAACTAATAAAAACTATGTTTCTAAATAAACAAAACATGCATAAACAAGCATGAAACACATCAAATTCTTTTTCATCTATTTGCACCACAAATATATGCATAAACATAAATACTTCTCCCCTTTATGAATAAAGTAAGGAAAACATGCATATATACTCAAATACTTCTCCTCCTTTTTGTCAATCATCAACAAAGAGGTTAAAGTAAAACAAAACAATGTTCTCTCCCTTTTTGTCCGAAACAAAGAATCAATAAAGGGGTCACAGCCCTAATTTGTTTTTATTTTTAATTCTTATTAAAACAACATTTTAAATTTCTCAATAAAACAAATCAAATTATGTTTAAAGATACCATTTGGAAATAAATTATTTTTAAAGATACCAATTGTGAGAAAATAAATAAAATCTTGATACCAATTGAAATAAATAGATCAATAGATACCAATTGAAAGTAAACAGAATTTTGATACCAATAGAGAATATTTGTCATTTAGAACATATGATACCAAAATAAAATCATAAAGTGTGGGAGTAGAAATCAACGGTAAACAAAATACCAATTGAAAGATAAAAATACGAATTTTCTCCCTCTTTATGAAATACCAACTAAAAAGATGCATAAGCTTGTGTTTAAAATATCAATTGAAAACTAATCAATTGAAATATGATGGTCATTAAAAATTCAAGCTTTAGCATAAACATATATATGTATGAAAAATTAAATACCAATCGAAATTGATACAATTTGAAGTGAAAGCATACATACATAAAAATATATATGAGTATATAAGAAATGTCAATATTGATACCAATTGAAAGAATCTAATGATACCAATTGAAACAATAATAATATCAAGTGTATATCTCATATTCCTACCACCCAATCATGCTCAAGTTTAAAATGATTTTCAATATAAAGCATACAAGGTATGGACTCCCATCCAACCGCCCGTAGAAGGTAGGGGTTTTCAAAAATGGGTTTGAAAATATTAAATGTTTGAAAAACTCTACCAAAATGAAGAATATTGACACTAGTTAAATGGAAAAACTTGTAAACTATTAGAAATCCTTCAAGTAAGGAATAAAAACAAAATATTTCTCATGAAACATGAAATTCACATGATAACCAACACTCAAAGTCAATGAAGCATAAATATGACTCATGAAAATAAAGCATGGGTAAACATGAAAGGTGAGTGTACAAGTAAAATGTGAAGAAAATTATCATGAAAATATGCAATTAAGCTTAATAGAGATTCCTATAAACATGAAAACATGAAACTTCAAGGCATATGTATGTCTTATACAAACTAAAGTATACATACATATTCAAATACAACGAGTCCACAAAATATATGCATGAAGGCACGCGGCTCAAAGGATGTATATGTATAATCAATAGTTTGGACAAGATAGACGTATACATGAAGCTAAATATGGAAAACATGAAAGTCATCAAAACTAAATTTTCATTAAAAGACAATATATACTTCAAGGTATGTGTATGTTTTGACAAAACAAAAGGTATACATACATATCCCTAAACATAATTGAGTTCATAATAAAGATTTGCATGAAAAGTAAATGACTCAAGGGGTATACATGTATATCTTAAGGTTTGGCAAAATAAACATATACATGAAGTGAAAACACATGAACACAAAACATGTCCAAAATGGGAAATACAAGTTAAATGCATGGATCATCAAAACTAGACTATACTAGCACATCTATGGGGACAAATGAGCGTTTAAGCACAAACATATAATGATCTATTTGTTGCCCACTATATGTACAAGTATATTTCCTAGTTTTAATGAAAACTAACATTTAAACAAGTAATCAAAACATGAAGTATAAAACGAGACATAAATCAACATGATAAACATAAAAACGATCATTATGTAAATCCACATGCTATTAGAACTATGATATACATAATAGCTAAACAATGGTGAGAACACAACATATGGGTCCATATAAACATGAGTGATCTCAAATAACTAACATGTATATCACTAATCTAATTAACATGGCATAATCATAATAATCAATAAACATCAAAACATGCTATAAACAATGAACATGGAAAACATGCAAATAGGAACGGGAGTTAGAGATCGATACCAAAACCGATAAGGGCACCTCTCTAGTTCTCCAAACCAAGGTGGTCCTCCCACCAAACTTTCCTTGAAAGTGATGCATCCAAATAGTCCACATGAAGCTCGGAACGCATCCACTCCAAGGCACCATCACTCTCACGTCATGTGAGAGCCCACACCTATATCAAATATAATAGGGGTGGTTTTTGGTACCCATATCTTTTTGGGTCCATGGGGGTTAGTCCCTTTCCTAACCCAAACAAAGTTATTTGCTAAATTTTCATCATGCATTCTATTATAGCAAAATCTAGCAAGGTGGCCCTTACATCCACAATGTGTAAGTGTACACATTAGCATACAAAGTATGATGGGTGTGTACGTGAGGGCATGTGTATGCCGTGGAGGGTGTGTATGCAAAGATGAAACTTATTTCTTTCGAACCAAGGATTCCAAGCGTGTATGATTCAAAGCACATTGGCTCAAAGTGGAGCCCAAACAATCAACACTTTTCTTCAAAACATTTATATCATTTTCAATACTAGAAGATAAAGTGGAGCATGCAATAGATGTGCTTGGTGAAGCTACACTAGCATGGCAAACATGTGAGTCTATATCAATTTTTAAAGATTCATTTTTCTTTAAAACTGAATCTAATTCTTTTGTGATGAAATCAATTTTATTTTTCAAAGAATGATTATCTTTTAAAATAAAATCTAATTTGAAGATAAAACTTCATTGTTTTTCAAAACATCATCACTGTTATTTTTATTTTTCAAAAATTCATTTTCCTTTAGGGCAAGGTCTAGTTGAGATTTAAGTGAGTCACGTTCACTAGCAATCTATTCCTTCTCTTGCAAAATCAATTCAAAACGTGAACACAAATCCTTATATTCTTCTTTTAGTTCAAAATTTTTCTTTTTCAAAAGGTCATGTTTTTTTAAAAAATTTTCAAGCTTTGTAGCAAGTTCTACATTTAAGGTTTGTACTTCTAAACACCCATAGCAATAGGAACTAGAGCTATCATCTAGTTGAGATTCCGATTGTACCTCAAGGGAGTCATTCCTTTGGACCATGAGGCAACGTTCGTCGGACTTGTCTCTCCTAGATCTCCTCATCTTATCGATAATTTTTGGTAGCTCGGAAGAAATCAAAATGCTCCAAATTGCAAAAGCCAATTATAGTGAGCAAACACATATAAAAGATCTTTACCAAGAGATGCTCTAAGTGTCTTAAGGCTTAGTGCATTGGCCTTTCTATGCTTGCTATCATTGGGGTAGGATTCTTTAGTAGTGGCATGATAAACTTTATGTCCTAGGGTTTTCAAATGACAACTCATCTTGGCCTTCCAAATATCAAGTCTAGAAATATCAAACATAGGAGGGCTATCCATGAGTGCAAACTATATGTGTGCAAATGCAAAAGAAGATTAGTAAACCAAGATCTAGCTCCTAGGTGGTTAAATCAAATATCAGGAGCGTAGGCTCTGATACCAATCGAAATCACCTAGAGGAGGGGTGAATAGGTGATAATGCTAATCTAATGAACTAAATATGGAATTTAAAAACTAATTGCAATTATACTTAATGCAACCAATAAGTGATGTACACACAACCAAGCCAAGCATATAAATATAAATGATCAATATGAAATAATGCAAGTCACAATACAAAGAGAGAGAGAGAGTAAGAGTCAATGGATCAAGCACAAACAACAAGATTTGTTTCGAGGTTCGAGCACCCAGCTCTACATCCCCGCCTTCACCCAGAAGGATTTCGAATCCACTAGCTTGTCCACAAAGGACTCCCAACAGGGAACCTCTACCGAGGATTTGGGGCAATACAATAACTAGGAGTACCCAACTCCTCTCTTTACAACCACAACCTCTCACTAGAGGCAAAGCACCAAGCCAACCAAAACAATCACCTCACAACTTGAGGGATAAGCACAAAGCTACACAAGGATTACCTTACAACTAGAGGGATGCAACCCACTTGCACAACCTCCTCAACACTATGAGGGAAAGGCACAAAGCCAAGCAAAAATAGGGTTTACAACTTGGTGATCAAAAGATCACAAACCAATCTCTTTTTCCCACAAACACAAAGACCCTATAGATAGGATAGAATGAAGCTCAAGTGTGAAAAACAAAGTATTTAAAACAAAGAAAAATCACTTGGGAAATCTCCACAAAGATATAGAATGATTAGACCAAAATAAATTCCCAAAACTATTTTTCTTTGAAATAATGAAACACTTTTAAAAACAATAAAGATTGATCTTTTGGCACAAAGAAATTCTTTTCAAACTTGTATAAACACTAGAGAAAGCTTAGAATTTTAGCCCAAAAATTCTTAATAAAAACTGGTCACAAATGAGGTTTTTATAGCCTCTTTAAAAATATAGCCATTGGCAGCAGAAATTGCCAGAAATGGCCTTATGGTCGACCGGCCAACGGTCAATTTTTGACCGTTTGCTGCTACCGGTCGACCGCCCGGTCGACCGGCTCCTGAACCAGAGAGCAACGGCTCTCTGGCCGGTCGACCACTTGGTCGACCGGAGCAAACCCGAGAGTGGGTTGCTCTCAGTCGGTCGACCGGTCGACTGACACGGCTACGTGCACAATCTTGTGCACGTCCGGTCGACCGCTACGGTCGACCGGCTTCTGGTCCGGTCGACCGTTACGGTCGACCACCATAGCCTGGCAGCCAATAAATGGGACTGAAAAACTGGATTTTTAAAGTCTTAAAAATTCCCATAAAATCTCTAAAAATTTACAAAAATAGTTTTATCATTATACATTGATAAACAAACTTGTGTGAAAAATTTCAATGCAAATTTTAAACATTTTGAACCATTTTTGTGACTAATAAATTTTGCCGAAAACCAAAACCTGTATTTTTCTAAACTTAGATTTTTCAATCGAAAATCTGATTCTTCCAAAACTCATTCAAATACAAAAACATGATATTTAAATACTTTGAATCAAGATGCATATGGATAGAAATCCAATATACATGAAACATATACATATCATAATTTTTGACTTTATTCCAAAAATATGTTTTGTTAAAAACACAAAACCTAAAACACATGAATAGGTATATCAAATTAAGTTTGTCTAGGATATGAAGCATACATGTATATAGAACATATCTAATATACATAAACACATGTAAACTTGTTTTGATACTTATCTATTCACGAAAACCAAGATCGGTTAAACTAATCAAACCGAAAACCAAAATCAAAACATGAAACATGTGTGTGTTATGAACTTGAGCATATCATACTATTCTAATCTTTACAAATGGATCTAAACACAAAACTAAACTAGGTACCGAGGTCTTCTTGATGAACACGTCTTCAAGCCGACTCGATCCAAACTCGATCCAAACAACTCATTTGTTGAACATATCATAATCACGGTTTTGAAAGGCTTCAAAACTTCTTAGCTGAAGCAAATCACCAACTAATATCTTGGTTAATGATCTGAAACTAAAACCACAAGATTATTAGTACACATAACTACATGAGTTAATCATCATCAAAACTAGAGTGGAAGGCCTCTGGGCCAACAGTATATACCTCATGAAGCATAAAACAAATAAAACATGAACTTGCTAAAAATATCATATATGAAAAAGCATGTAAATAAAATAAGAGTTTAGAGATAGTTACCAAACTAAAGAACTATGCTCTAATTCTCCAAAACATGGTGGTTGTCCCACTAAACCTCCTTGATAGCGGTGCATCAAATGTGTGTCCATCAAGTCCATGTGCATCCACCACCAAGACACCAAATCTCTCACGTCGTGTGAGAGACCGCACCTATATCAAATATACAAGGTGGGGACTTTGGTACCCATTTTCTTTTGAGTCCATGAGGGTTAGCATTATAAGGAACCCAAACATTTTTATTAGCAAAATTTGAAGAATTTATTCTATCATAACAAATCTTGCTAAATGGTCTTTGCGGCCACAATGTGTACACTTGTACACTCTAGGATGCATATGTGTATCAGTGTGATCATGACGTGCAAAGTGTGCATATGCATGATGTGGGTGATGTACATGAACATGTGGAACTTGTTTCTTTTGAAACAAGGATTCCAATCTTTATGATTAAATACACAATTACTTAAGGTTGAGCTTAAACAATCAATTCTATTTTTCAAATTTAACTTCATTTTTATCAATGATAGCATATAAAGCATTGTGAGAATGAGAATCATTTTTCTTATTCTTTTTGGAAACATTTTCTTTTTCTTTTTCAACAATTTTTCTTTTCAAAGAAGTGTTTTTCATGCAAAGCAATTTCTTTTTATTTTTTCACCAAAACAATTTTATTTTTCAAAGTAGTGTTTCCTTCACACAGATCATTCTATTTAGAAAGCAAGGAAATATTTTTATTTTTCAAAATTTTTTTTTCTTTTTCAATGCATGCAACTTTATTTTTAAAAGAATTATTTTCTTTTAACAAGGAATCAAAATTATTTTTCATTTTCTTGTTATCCTTTTTAAGCATGTCATATTTTTCAAGAAGTTGTTGACAAAATGATTTAAGCTCATCATAAGACATATCAACATCTTCATTTACCTCGGATTCGGTAGTTACCTCAAGGGGGTTATCCCTTTGGACTATGTAGCATACATTGGAAGCGTCACTTCCAACATCCGAGTCGCTTCCCGCATAGTATTGTTCTTGTTCGCCAAGGGATCTATGATGGTGTTCCAAACTACAAAAGCCGAATCAAGATTAGCAACCCTAGATAAATAATCATCATTTAGGATACTCTTTAAAGCATGGATGGCTTTTGCATTAGCCTCAATATTTTTGTCATTTAAACAATAAGAATCTTTAATAGTGGCAAAATAAACATGAATCCCAAAGGCTTTAAGGTACAAAGACATCTTAACCTTCCAAGTTTGGATGTTAAGAATGTCAAAGGTGGGAGGTGACATGAAATTCATGGTGTGTGTACAAATATTGTGATTAGCTATAAAATGAGGATTTTTAACTCAAGGTTGTTAGACCCAAATCAAGAGCACGTGGCTCTGATACCAATTGTAATCACCTAGAGGGGGTGAATAGGTGACTAGCTAATCTAATGGTCAATTAATGCGGAATTAAAACTTATTTAATGCAAACTAAAACTTCTTAAACTAAACACCAAGTATAACGCAAGAGTGTAGCCGGATTCCCTGTGAAGGGCTCTGGACTAACTCCTCAAGATTCCTCTAAATAAAAGTTGAGGTGCCACGTTGGCTCTCTTGGTTAAATACTAGTGTTAGCAAACAAACCCCAAGCATATAACAATGTGAGCACAAATATATATCTAGCATATAAAGATGAAAGTAATATAAGCATGCAAGATATAAACAAGTAAGAGATAGAGAGAGCAATCGCAAACACGAGAGATTTGTTTTGAGGTTCGAGCACACTTGCTCTACGTCCCCACCTCAACACTATGAAGGATTTCCACTAAAATCGATCCCACTGGATCACTCGGTGCCGCAACACCTACAAGGCGAGTTTACACTTGAACTCCTTGGACTCTCTAGTCCCTTCACTCGTTCCCGCAAGAACTACACGCCATAAGCCCACTAGCTCGCCGAGGCCGCACCTCAAGCACCGAGTTCCCACTAAAACCCGAAAAAATGCGAACACACACGTTCGCCTCCTCAAAGCACAAAGTAGAACTTTGGTGATCACAACACTTTGATCACCTAAAATCCTCTCACAATAACACTCCTATAGGATGAATATATCAATGGATAGCTCAAGTGTTTGTGAGAAAAACAAGGATGAAATTTATGGAGGAAAACACAAGAAATCACTTTGAAAACACTCTTGATAAACTTTCCTTTTGATTGGAAATATTTGCTCTTAAACAAGTGGAGAAAACCTCTTAATAGAGTAAGAAAAAACTATCTTAAAAACTCTCCAAAAAATCTTATTCAAAACAGCCCAAGGAAGCCCTTTAAATAGGCTTGTCAAAAACTAGTCGTTGGGGCCAAATCAGCAGCCCTGACGTCTGTCGGTCGACCGGCCCGGTCGACCGCCAATGGTCAGATTTCTGACCAATGGAGCCTCAGTCGACCGGCCCGGTCGATCGCGGTCTGGAATAGAGAGCAGAGCTCTCTGCCGGTCGACCGCCCGGTCGACCGTGCTTTCCAAAGAGCAGAAGCTCTCTAGCGGTCGACCGGGTCGGTCGACCGGCCCTCCAGCCAGACTGGCGTGCACGTTCTATGCACGTAGGTCGACCGACTCGGTCGACTGACTCCTAACTTTGTCGAACGACTCCTAGCTCGGTCGACCGGCAGAAGCCAGGTCAGGACTAATAAGGGATTTAAAACTTGGCTTTTTATCTTAAATAAAATCTCATAAATCACGAAAATCTACAAAAATAGGTTTAGTATTATACTTTGATAAACAAACATGTTAATAAAATCAAGATATGTTACAAACATTTTGAACTATTTTTGTAACTTAAAAATTTTGGCTAAAAACAAAATCTGTATTTTTCAAAAATAGATTTTTCAAAACTTCTCCAAATACAAAAACAAGATATTTTAACTACTTTTAAAGCATAGAGTGTATGGAAATGATCCACTACACATAAAAATGAAATATCTATGTTTTTTACAATAAGCACTAAAATGGTTTTGGTTAAAAACACATGTATATATTAAACTCCAAAAACCAAACCGGTTTTTTTCCAAAATGAAAATCCTTTTATGAAAACTCATCTAATCAAGAGTGTGTGTGTATATGGTATACTTGAGCAATCTACCAACTATTCTATCCTTTACATTTTATCTAAAAATAAAATCTTAACAAAACAAACCTAAACTCAAGTCTTGATCTTGAAGGTCTTCACTTGAAGTCTTCACATCTTGTTGACTTGGTCCAAACTTGATCCAAAGAGATAGACTCCTCTTGAGTACTTGATGTGGTCTTGATGCATAGGCTCTTGAATCAAACTGTGCTAGCTCTAAAACTTGACTTTAAATCCTTTGTTGAAGCTACACACCTACTAAGATCTTGATCATAAATCTGAGACTAATTAAACACAAGATCATTAGTACTAAACTACATGAATTGATCATCATCAAAACTAGAGTGATGGGCCTTTGGGCCAATAATCTCCCCCTTTTTGATGATGACAAAACTCATGGAGTTATATATGCATGGATTAAAGTAAAGCTTCAAAGAAGCTCCCCCTTAACTCATGCATAACAAATAAGCAATAAGATATGGCAATAAAGCACATAAAACTAAACAACTAAACATGCATCAACAAGGTGAGAGACATAAAACATAAATCCAAAATCCTTTTTTCAAAAACTTTTCTCCCTCTTTTTGTTTAAACTTTTAAAACATTCTTCCCATTTTCTAAAACACAAGATGCATAAACTCAATATATGCAAAAACACAAATATGCATATATAAACTCAAAATCTTTCTCCCCCTTTTGTCAATCATCAATAAAGGGTTAAAGTAAACACAAAATAATGTTCTCCCCCTTTTTGTCAGAAACAAAAATCAATAAAGGGGTGAAATCAAATCAATCAATAAAGAGATATATGCGATATACATTCATGAAGAGGAAGACGCTAAGTTAACTTCCCTACATACATGCATTATATGAAGAAGGGATGACAAGCCCTAATTCACATAACACATAATATGCAATGCATAAGAGGAGATGTGAAGCTCCCCCTACACACGTATATCGCATAAAAAAGAGTTGTCAAGCTCCTCAATATAAGATACACTCAACATGAATCTATATGTAGAAGAGATGTTAATCTCCCCTTGCATATAAGCAACATAAATCAAAACATTTTTAAAAATCCAATTGTAACTAAACAATACAAATTTTGAACATAAATTTTGAATTTTAATTGTAATTGAAAACATTTACCAATTAAAATAACAATGAAATTTTGATACCAATTTAAATTTTCATGGATACCAATTGAAATAAATAGTTCAATAGATACCAATTGAAATATATTGTAAAAAATACCAATGATAAAAAAAAAATACCAATTGAAGATAATGCATAAGCTTATATAAAAAGTATCAATTGAGAAGTCAATTAAAAATTAAGATTTGAATTAAGCTTAGCATAAACATACTTTGTGCTTTAAACATGTAAATATCTTGACAATCAAGCACAAACAAATCATATATATGTATGAAAAGAGATACCAATAGAAATTGATATTATTTGAAATGAAGAATAAATATATAGAAAACAAAATATGAGTATATACAAAATAAATATCAATTGAGATAACAATTGAAAGTAACAATGTAAATCAAGTATATAACTCATAATTATCACCCTTTTCATGGACAAGATAAAGGTTTTTCAATAAAGCATACAAGGCATGCTCGCCCATCCGTCCTCCTTTAAAGGGTAGGTAGGGATTTTCAAAAAATAAGTGTTTGAAAATATTTTTTTAGCATTGAAAATCACTATCAAATGAAGAACAATAACTAGTTAAAAGTAATTTTTGAAAAACTTATTAAAAATCCTTCAAATATGAAACCAAATCATGTGTATCATGAAATATACTAAATACACAAAATTTGACACTCAAGGTCCATAACTCAAAATGATCATGAAACATAGTCATGAATAAACAAATAAAGTGTGAGTGTATAAAACTCATGTAATTAGCATTTTCCATGAAGATAGTCAATAAAGCACAAAACAAATATCATTTTATCAAACAAAAAATGAAAATTCACTTTTCATTTAAACATAACTTCTAGGTATATGTATGATTTATCCAAAACTAACAATATGCATACATATCCCAAACATAAAAAGAGTCTATGATATAATTTTCATGAAGGCAAGAGACTCAAGAGACATACATGTATATAGATTTCAATAAAATTGCATATACATGAAGTAAAACATGAAAATAGGCAAACAAGTGTAAATGAGAAAATCATCAAAACTAGGCTATACATGTGCATATAGTGAGTACAAATGAACAATGAAGTGCAAACATATATGAATCAAATGTTGCTAACTTCTTGTACAAGTATTTTCAAGTTTTAATAAAGACTATATTTAAACAAGTTATATACCTTATGAAGCATAAAACAAATAAAACATGAACATGCTAAAAATATCATATATGAAAAAGCATATAAATAATAGGAGTTTAGAGATAGTTACCAAACCAAAGAACTATGCTCTAATTCTCCAAAACATGGTGATTGTCCCCCATATCTCCTTGATAGCGGTGCATCAAATGTGTGTCCATCAAGTCCATGTGCATCCACCACCAAGGCACCAATCTCTCACGTCCTATGAGAGCCTGCACCTACATCAAATACACAAGGTGGGGATTTTGGTACCCATTTTCTTTTGGGTCCATGAGGGTTAGCATTATAAGAAACCCAAACATTTTATTAGCAAAATTTAAAGAATTTATTCTATCATAACAAAATCTTGCTAAATGGTCTTTGCAGCCACAATGTGTACGCTTGTACGCTCTAGGATGCATATGTGTATGAGTGTGATCATGACGTGCAAAGTGTGCATATGCATGATGTGGGTGATATGCATGAACATGTGGAACTTGTTTCTTTTGAAATAAGGATTCCAATCTTTTATGATTAAATGCACAATTACTCAAGGTTGAGCTTAAACAATCAATTCTATTTTTTAGAAATTTAACTTCATTTTATCAATGATAGCATGTAAAGCATGGTGAGAATAAGAATCATTTTTCTTATTCTTTTTGGAAACATTTTCTTATTATTTTTCAAAATTTTTCTTTTTCAAAGAAGTGTTTTCATGCAAAGCAATTTCTTTTTGTTTTTTCATCAAAATAATTTTATTTTTCAAAGTAGTGTTTCCTTCACAAAGATCATTCAATTTAGAAAGCAAGGAACATTTTCATTTTTCAAAATTTTCATTTTCTTTTTCAATGCATGCAACTTTATTTTTAAAAGAATCATTTTCTTTTAACAAAGAATCAAAATTATTTTTCATTTCTTGTCAACCTTTTAAGCATGTCATATTTTTCAAGAAGTTGTTGACAAAATGATTCAAGTTTATCATAAGACATATCAATATCTTCATCTATCTTGGATTCGGTAGTCACCTCAAGGGGTTATCCCTTGGACCATGTAGCATACATTAGAAGCGTCACTTCCAACATCTGAGTCGCTCCCCGCATAGTATGTTCTTGTTCGCAAGGGAGATGATGGTGTTCCAAACTATAAAGCCCAAATCAAGATTAGCAACCCTAGATAAATAATCATCATTTAGGGTACTCTTCAAAGCATGGATGGCTTTTGCATTAGCCTCAATATTTTTGCCATTTAACAATAAGAATCTTTAATAGTGGCAAAATAAACATGAATCCCTAAGACTTTGAGGTACAAAGACATCTTAACCTTCCAAGTTTGGATGTTAAGAATGTCAAAGGTGGGAGGTGACATGAAATTCATGGTGTGTGTAAAATATTGAGATTAGCTATAAAATAAGGATCTTTAACTCAAGGTTGTTAGACCCAAATCAAGAGCATGTGGCTCTGATACCAATTGTAATCACCTAGAGGGGGGGGTGAATAGGTGACTAGCTAATCTAATGGTCAATTAATGCGGAATTAAAACTTATTTAATGCAAACTAAAACTTCTTAAACTAAACACCAAGTATAACACAAGAGTGTAGCCGGATTCCCTGTGAAGGGCTCTAAACTAACTCCTCAAGATTCCTCTAAATAAGAGTTGAGGTGCCGCGTTGGCTCTCTTGGTTGAATACTAGTGTTAGCAAACAAACGCCAAGCATATAACAATGGAGCACAAATATATATCTAGTATATAAAGATGAAAGCAATATAAGCATGCAAGATATAAACAAGTAAGAAATAGAAAGAGAGCAATCGCAAACACATGGATTTGTTTTGAGGTTCGAGCACACTTGCTCTACGTCCCCGCCTTTAACACTATGAAGAATTTTCACTAAAATCGATCCCACCGGATCACTCGGTCCCACAACACCTACAAGGCGAGTTCACACTTGAACTCCTTAGACTCTCTAGTCCCTTCACTCGTTCCCACAAGAACTACACATTGCAATCCCACTAGCTCGTTGAGGCCGCACCTCAAACACCGAGTTCCCACTAGAACCCGAAACAATGCGAACACACACGTCTGCCTCCTCAAAGCACAAAGTAGAACTTGGTGATCACAACACTTTGATCACCTAAAATCCTCTCACAATAACACTCCTATAGGATGAATATATCATGGATAGCTCAAGTGTTTGTGAGAAAAACAAGGATAGAATTTGTGGAGGAAAACACAAGAAATCACTTTGAAAACACTCTTGATAAACTTTCCTTTTGATTGAAAATATTTGCTCTCAAACAAGTGGAGAAAACCTCTTAATAGAGTAGGAAAAACTATCTTAAAAACTCTCAAAAAAATCTTATTTAAAACAGCCCAAGGAAGCTCCTTTAAATAGGCTTGTCAAAAACTAGTCGTTGGGGCCAAATCAGCAGCCCTGACGGCTGTCGGTCGACCGTCCCGGTCGACCACCAATGGTCAGATTTCTGACCGTTGGAGCCTCGGTCGACCGGCCTGGTCGACGCTGCCTGGAACAGAGAGCAGAGCTCTCTGCCGGTCAACTGGCCCGGTCGACCGGGCTTTCCAGAGAGCAGAAGCTCTCTGGCGGTCGACCGGGTCGGTCGACCGGCCCTCCAGCCAGACTGGCGTGCACGTTCTGTACACGTAGGTCGACCGACTCAGTCGACCGACTCCTAGCTCGGTCGACCGATTCCTAGCTCAGTCGACCGGTCCGGTCGACCGGCAGAAGCCAGGTCAGGACTAATAAGGGATTTAAAACTTGGCTTTTTTATCTTAAATAAAATCCCATAAATTCATGAAAAATCTACAAAAATAGGTTTAGTATTATACTTTGATAAACAAACATTTTTGAGTAAAATCAAGATATGTTACAAACATTTTGAACTATTTTTGTAACTTAGAAATTTTGGCCAAAAACAAAAATCTGTATTTTTCCAAAATAGATTTTTCAAAACTTATTTTTCAAAACTTCTCCAAATACAAAAATAAGATATTTTAAACACTTTTAAGCATAGCGTGTATGAAAATGATCCATTACACATAAAAGATGAAATATCTATGTTTTTGACAATAAGCACTAAAATGGTTTTGGTTAAAAACACATCTATATAATAAACTCCAAAAATCAACCCGGTATTTTTTAAAAATGAAATCTTTTTATGAAAACTCATCTAAATCAAGTGTGTGTGTGTGTATATGGTATACTTGATCAATCCACCAACTATTCTATCCTTTACATTTTATCTAAAAATAAAATCTTAACAAAACAAACCTAGACTCAAGTCTTGATCTTAAAGGTCTTCCTCGATACTTCCGTTATAGCATAAATTTGATCGAGGGAAATCGCGCACAAAAAGTGTATGTTTTGAAATCGATATTTAAAGTGTGTGCTTTGGCTTCCTCGATACTTCCGTTATAGCATAGAGGCTAAAACGAGTCGAATCTACAAGGACGGGAGGCGATAGAATCTTTACCTGTTGATTCACATATGTGTTAAAGATTCTTCAATGTTTTAAAGAATGAAAAAGAAAGAAATAAAGAATGAAAAGAGAGGTACGGTGAAACAAAAGAAGTGAGAAACATAGAAAGGAATATGTTTGTGATTTTTAGAATGTTTCTAAAATAAAGTGAAAATGAAAGAAAACTCATGGCTACTAACTACTAATGACTTCACCACCACGCTAACTTCTTAGTGATAGTTGCCTCACATGTATCATTGGCCATCACTAGTCCTTTGTTCAAGAGCGATTCAAAGCATGACCCATATGTAACTCATCACAACCCAACTCAACAAACAAGTGCAAGCTATACTTAAATCATTAAAACTCGATGAGAGCAAGCATGAAATAAAGTAATGTTAGCTTATTAGAGAGTTAGAAGTTAGAGTGTTAGATCTATCATCATGAGTCATCAATGGCTCTTGCAAGAGCAAGGCCAAATCGAGGCTATTAGATTTATGTGGATTATCATAAAAGAAGTTAGACTAGTTGGTGATTAGTAGTTAGTTGCCATGAGAGAAAAGACTAGGTAAACATGTAAAAGAAGTTAGATAGAAAATAAGAGAGGTAAAGAGAGCACCTTTTATAGCTTGTCACCTTCTATTATAAGTACTCTTCCATTCCACTCATGTATCACTCTTTCTCCTAATACAAGATCTAAAATAAATGAAAAATACAAAGAGAAAGAAGAAGAACTAACCTAACCTAAACTAAACTATAACATGAAAATGAAACTACCCTAAAAACTCTACATATTCCCCAACTGAAGAACTCAGAGGGGGTTTTATAGGCACCAGGGAAGAGGGGGCCAGGGGACAACCTCTGTCCCAAAACGTGGCGCGGCCGCGGAAACGCGGCCATGGCTGCGTTTCTAAGGCTACTTGTGGCCGCGGCGCGACGCTTCGAGCCGCGCGCAGTCCTTTTTGTCTCATGTCAGTTCCTGCTCCCGGTTTCTAGTTTTGGGCTCCTGGTTTTGACGAAATTAGCCTCCTAAGTCAATGGCTATCTTAATAGGCCTTTAATCACCAATTAAATGGTGATTTAAGGTCTTCTTCTTCATTACACACCATTGACCTAGAATCAAGCAAGTAAAGCTTTATTAGCAGAATTTAATATGAAATAAATGTGAAGATGTGGTATAAAATATGCAGTTTTAGAGACTAATCAGGTATAACCGAGCAGCGAAGAGGAGAGGGGGAAGGTAAGAGGAAGGAGTGAGCATATGGGGGGAGAGAGAGAGAAGAGAGAAGGGTGAGGCAGAGAGGGGGAGGAGAGGGCCTCCCTGTGGCGCTCTGTTTTTTTGGAGGACAGACAGATAGACAAAGTGCAAGGAGTCACGGAAGAAACCTCACTTCGCTCGGTTTAATAAATAATTATAAAAAACGGCCTCTCTAAAACTTAATCCCCAAAACAGACCTCTGACACACCACCTCAGTGCCACGTTGGATTTCCTTGCCAGCGTGGCGCTAGCTGGTTTTTTACGTAGTGATTTTTAGACTCGGTTTTAGAAATCCGAACATAAAATTTTGGTTTTCTTGAGTTCGGGTTTTAGAAACCCGAACCCAAAATTCACTAAAATTAGGTTCTGGTTTCTGAAACCCGAACCAGAGACACCAGAAGTTTCAGAACTCAAACTGATACTGTGGCGCTGGCATGCAGGGCTTTTTATGTTCTGGTTTCTAAAACCAAAAACAAAAATTTCGTTTTCTTGAGTTCGGGTTTTAGAAATCTGAACGCAATTTTGGTTAATTTTACGTTATGGTTTCTCAACCCGAACCAGATCAGGTCCACATCTTACCGCACCCATTTTAACTTATATAAATTACGTTTTTACTTCCTTTTTCACCCCCAGGTTTTCTCGCCTCGCTCTCTCTCTCTCTCTCATGTGTGTGCCCTAGCCATCTCTCTCTCTCTCTCTCTTAAATCTGGTAGACTCCTCTCTCTGGGCGCCACCCCCGGGCTCTTCTGGGTGACGCCCCTGGATCTCTCTGGGCGAACCATCCCTCCCGGGTCTCTCTTTGGGCACCCCCTCCACCCCGGTCTCTCTCTGTGGCGAACGCCCCTCTCTGTGTAAGACAAAGGTCTGAGGTATAATGTCCAATTTTTTTAATTAGTTGTTTTGTTAATTTTTAAGTTATGTTAGTTGCTTGATATTTTTTTTAATTATGTTTCTTGCTGTCCATTTTTTAATAGTTGTTCTGCTACATTAGATGTTTTGTTAGTTTTTCAATATTTTAAATGCGCGATAATTATATTGCTTGATATAAAATTAGGTGCAGTGAATATATGAAGGTGCCTATTCTTTGTTGGTTTAATGGTAAACTAATAATAGACTAAAAAATAATCTAATATATGTCGTTGGAACAGTAAAACCAATGTTAATGCGAAAGAAAAAGCTTGAATTGGTAGAGAAAATACGTCACATATCCAAAATTAATCCCAATGATTATCAGATTCAAATAACATGCAAGTGGCCAGTTACACATGGATATTACCAAGCAGTGGTCATTGTTGACAATGAAGACACGCATGTTATGCTTCAGTTTTACC
>JAVJIF010006739.1:0-100793 GCA_038442645.1 Agave tequilana
GATATTTGTTAATCAACAGTAAAAGATTGGTTGTAATTGTTGATAAAATTGTTTAGACATCTTGCATTATAAGCACGTGTCTTTCAATTTCTTTCAATTTACTGTGAAGGGTGCGGGGGACAAGGTACGTGAAGCATTGCATATTGATTAGGATCACACTTTGTTTGTTTAATACGCTTTGGGTGATCCTTGTTTGTTTACAACGTACACTTGCACAAATCAACGCTAAGGGCAAATTCCATAACAAGATAAGGTGGGGATTTCTATCACCCCTTCCTTAGCCCACAAACCATTTTCCCCACGCATTCACTATCCTCTAGCTTCTAATTAAATTGCTAGACGTTGGCCCCTAGGACATCGGACTCATCTAGGAGATTTTCCTAAGGGGAAAAGTGTTGGAAGTGACTTCTGTGTAATCGTGTCTAGGAAAGGTTGAGGGCCGAAAACCCGAGGGCGGTGGTTACTTAATTAAGGAACGTCTCCGGACGGAAAACCTCCCACCAACCTTACCCTTCCCCTGCCGATTTGCTTATAGTCGTGTCTGCACTCGAACCTCCTGTGGATAGTCTATTTAGAGTCACCTAGGACCAGAAACCCTATTAAGCTAGGATTGATTTTTTTTTTTTCTTGATTGTTATTTTACATTTTCCGCTTGTTTGAAAGGTGCACGTTGGTTGTGTATTTGCATGCGAGTGGTATCGAGAACCAATTTCTTCTAGGCTTGTGAGAACTTCTACACTGCCTCACACAACACCACTCAACAAACCATGACGAATAACGTGTCGCTGCAGGACAAGTTTCTATCCGATCCGTACATCGATTCCTTCTTGTATTCTCCTCCCGACACTAATGACCCATAATTTTGAGTTGAAACCTCAGTTCATAAACACCTCTTCCACGATTTCAACGGATTAGAATCTGAGGATGCTTACATCTTCATACGAGAGTTTGAAGAAGTATGCCTCATGATGAGGATTCCCAGTTAAGTGAGGATGCTGTGAGACTTAGATTTGTCCCATTTGCACTAAAGGATATTGCGAAGAAGTGGCTGTACAGTCTTCCTGTCAGCTCAATCTCTTCATGGGATGATTTCGTTAAGGTCTTCCTTAAAAAATTCTATCCCATCCATAAGACAGCCCTCATTGCGCAAAAATATAATGCAATTCAAACAAGAGCCCAATGAGCCATTCTGGAAGTACTTTGAGCGCTTTAAGGATTTAGTAGCCCTGTGTCCCCATCATGGTATCGAGAAGTGGCGCCAATGCCAGATTATATATGATGGGCTGGACTATCAAACTAAGACTCTCCTTGAAACCATGTGTCAAGGAGAATTTCTTAAAAAGGATGAAGACCAGGGTTGGGATCTCTTTGAGGCTCTAGCAGCGAAAACTATCCAGTGGGAATCCTGCTCTGAGAAAACCACACCAACAACTTCCAGATCTGGTTTACATTCTATAGGATCCTCATAGCTGCTGAAGCCAAGATCACTCAGTTGATGAAGAGGATTGAATTGCTGGATCAAGGGAAAATTCTGTCGTTAGTCAAGTCAACCCTTCATCAGTAGGTAGCCCACCACATATGGCTAACTCTGCACCTATAATTCACCCGGGTTGTACTTTTTGCCATGATCTGAATCATGTGTTGGAAGAGTGTCCTGTGTATTACTCTCAAATTTCCAGGAGAGTACGAATGCAGCGTATTCCAGACCTTCATACAATCCTTACTCTAAGACCTACAATCCAGGGTGGCGCAACCATCATAATTTCTCTTGGAGTCAGTCTGGTCCCGAGCAGTCAAGACAATCATTCCCACATCAACAATATCCCGCTCAGGCACATCCACCCACTTACCATCAGAATCCACCAAATTTCAATTCATATCAGAGTCCACCCCAGATTCCAATCATTCCATAATTCTGTGCCATATCAAGCTAATTTTTCACCCCAGTATCAACAACAACAACAGCATCCACCACCCAATCCTTCAGATAAGAAATTTCCGAATTGGAGAAAATGATTGAAACCTTGTCCAAAACACAAGCTGCAATGATGAACAATCAGCAGCAGGATATGAATAAACTGCAAATTCAATAGGACAGTTGGCTAATTCCTTGACTGAAAGGCAAAAGGAATGCTACCTAGCCAACCTGTGCCTAATCTCAGAGCCCATTTTCCTCTACATGAAGTTGAAGACCTAGGCCCGAGCCAAAGCCAATGTCAAGCCATTCACATCCTTAGGTCTGGAAAACATGTAGACAACAAGGTCTCAAATCAGTCTCCAAATTTGTTCCAAAATCTGTGTCGAATCCATCAACTTCTGTTCCAGTTCAACCTTTGCAAAATATTCCTTCATCAAGTTCACAACCCTCCACGTCTCAATCAAAAGAAAAGAGAAAAGTTGATGAGCAGACTTATAAGCCTATTGCCCCATTCCCGAATAGGCTTCGAATAATAAGAATAATGCTCATATGGAGAAGATCAGAGAGATATTTAACCAAGTACAAATCAATGTCCCTCTCTTGGATGCTATTCAGCAAGTACCATCATATGCCAAGTTTCTGAAAGAAATGTGTACTAGAAAAGAAAAGCAAATGTCCCTAAGAAAGTCTTTTTGGCTTCAAACCTGAGTGAATTGCTTAATGGTCCAATCCCTGTGAAGTACAAGGATCCAGGGAGCCCTACCATCTCTTGTATCATAGGGCAGACCACAGTGAATAGGGCTTTGCTAGATTTGGGCGCTAGCATCAATCTTCTCCCCTTTTCTGTGTACCAACAGCTTGGGTTCAGGCAATCTTCGTCCACCCAAATGACTATTCAACTGGCTGATCGTTCTGTTAAGATTCCCAAAGGGGAAAATTACGGATGTCTTAATACGGGTGGGGGAATTCATTTACCCGTTTGACTTTATTGTTTTGGAAACAACCCGTACATAATCACAGAGCGCAAACTCCTGTCATTCTAGGACGTCCTTTCTTAGCCACAGCAAATGCGATCATTAACTGCCGAAATGGATCGATGCGGCTGACGTTCGGAGATATGACGAAGGAGGTGAATGTCTTCCATCTGGGGAAGCAGCCAAGGGATGTGGAGAATGACTCTTTGACGTCAACTTGATAGAGGGATTGACTAGCGAACACGTGGAGGAGATGGAGTACGAATCTGAAGAGGAATTCAAGTTAGACGCTGACGATCTAACTCTTGATCAGATTGTTGGACCAGATGTTGAAAGGACTACAAATTCTACCCCTATTCTTCCCTTGCACCATGAGCAACCTGTTATAGATCCTGTCCCTTCTGCCGAGCTTAAGGTTCTTCCTGGTCATCTCAAGTACAAGTACTTGGATATAAAAATCCTTTCCGGTCATCATTGCATCCAATCTTACGGAACAACAAGAAGAGGACCTATTGACTGTGCTAAGGGAGAATAGAGAAGCCATAGGTTGGACCATGGCTGATATTAAGGGAATTAGTCCTACGATTGTCCAACACAGGATTCACTTAACGGAAGATGCTAAGCCGAAAAGAGACCCACAGCGTCGACTAAACCCGATTATGCAAGAAGCTGTTAAATCTGAGATAATGAAACTATTAGACAATGGGATTATCTATCCTATATCTGATAGTCAATGGGTTAGTCCTGTTCACGCTGTGCCGAAGAAAGCTGGCTTTACTGTTGTGGAGAATGAGAATAAGGAATTAATACAACACGTCTTCCAACGAAGATTAGAGTTTGTATTGATTACAGGAAACTGAATAGTGCCACACGTAAAGACCACTTCCCACTTCCGTTTATCGATCAGATGCTGGAGAGATTGGCGGGGCATGAGTATTATTGTTTCCTGGATGGATATTCAGGATATAATCAGATTCCAATTGCACCCGAAGACCAGAAAAAACGACCTTCACCTGTCCGTTTGGAACTTTTGCTTACCGTCGGATGCCCTTCGGTCTTTGCAATGCTCCAGCAACATTTCAACGTTGCATGTTGAGCTTGTTCTCGGATATGGTGGAAAAATTTTTGGAAATCTTTATGGATGATTTTTCATATATGTGGGATACATTTGAGCAGTGCTTGTACCACCTGAAACTGGTTTTACAACGATGCACTGAAAAGAATTTGACACTTAATTTGGAAAAGTGTCACTTCATGGTTAAGCACGGGATTGTATTGGGACACAAGATATCAAGCATTGGAATCGAGGTAGACAAGTCTAAGGTGGAGGTTATCACCAAGCTCACTGAACCACAATGTTTAAAAGACATTAGATCTTTCTTAGGGCACCTGGCTTCTATAGGAGGTTCATTCAAGGGTTTAGCAATATTGCGAGACCCTTACAAATCTCCTAGGAAAAGACGTACTCTATGTCTTGTGATGAAGAATGTCGAAAGTCGTGGAAAGAGCTGAAGGATAGACTTGTCTCTGCGCCTATCATATCTGCACCGGACTGGACCAAACCATTTGAAATTATGTGCGATGCTTCTGACTTTGCGATAGGCGCTGTTTTAGGACAGCGTATTGAAAACAGGCAGCACGTGATATACTATGCTAGCAGAACGCTTAACGATGCCCAGTTGAATTACACTACCACTGAAAAAGAATTTTTGGCAGTCGTTTTTGCGTTAGAGAAGTTCCGACAATATCTGCTAGGGTCCAGGACCATTATTTTTACTGACCACTCCGCCCTGAGGTACTTGATGCAAAAGAAGGACGCAAAGGCAAGATTAATTCGATGGATCCTTCTTTTGCAAGAGTTTGACTTGGAGATAAAGACAAAAAGGGCGTTGAGAATGTGGTTGCGGATCATTGTCAAGAATCCCGAACGCTCCTCATGAGAAAATACCGATTATGAAGACTTTCCTGATGAGCACATTCTTGCGATGAGTGGAGAGCCCTGGTATGCCGATATTGTAAACTACCTTGCTACCAGGCAAATTCCTTCCCATTGGTCGGACAAGACAAACATCGTTTTCTGAGCCAGATGCGGTTTTTCTTTTGGGATGAACCGTATCTATTCAAGTACTGTCCTGACCAAATTATTCGAAGATGCCTTCCAGAGGATGAACACCAGAGTGTCTTGACATTTTGTCATAAATTAGCTTGCGGTGGACACTTTGGTCCACGGAAAACTGCGGAAAAGTGCTCCAGAGTGGATTCTACTGGCCCACCTCTCTTAAGGATGCCTTTACCTTTTGCAAGCTTTGTGATAGATGTCAGATGAACGGGTCGGATTCTCAAAAGAACATGATGCCTCTCACACCCATTTTGGAAGTCGAAATTTTCGACCTCTGGGGCATTGATTTCATGGGACCCTTTCCTCTGTCCTACGGCAACCAATACATCTTGGTAGCCGTAGATTATGTTTCTAAGTGGGCTGAAGCAATTCCTACACGGACTAATGACAACCAAGTTGTCATTAATTTTTAAGAGAGTACATCATTTCACGCTTCGGAGCCCCCCGTGCGATATTGAGCGACAATGGGAGTCACTTCTGCAATAGGGCTTTTTGAAGCCTTGATGCGGAATATTCCATTACTCATAAATTGTCCACGGCTTATCATCCTCAGACCAATGGGCAAGTTGAGGTCACAAACAGACAGATAAAACTCATTCTGGAGAAGACCGTAGGACAGAATCGTAAGGATTGGTCCGTCAAACTGACTGATGCCTTATGGGCATACAGGACCGCTTACAAGACTGTCCTTGGTATGTCTCCGTACCGAGTTATATTTGGAAAAGCATGTCACTTGCCCGTTGAGTTAGAACACCGTGCACTATGGGCTTTAAAGCAACTGAATCTTGATTTGAATAAAGCCGGTGTTCTCAGGAAGCTACAATTATCCGAGCTGGAAGAGTTACGAAACGAGGTATACGATAACGCTCGGATCACAAAACACAGGACCAAGCTGTTTCACGACAAAGCCATTCACAGAAAGATTTTTGCTGTCGGTCAACAGGTTCTGTTATATAATTCTCGACTCCACCTTTCCCTGGTAAGCTGCGTACCAGGTGGTCAGGACCTTTTATTGTGCAAACTGTCTTTTCTCACGGAGCAGTCGAGATTCTTGATCCATCCAATGGCAATATATTCACTGTAAACGGACAACGCTTAAAGCCATTTTTCACCACGGAGTCATTGTCACAAGACGCTCACGAATTGGGTCTTTCCGACCCATTTATTTGTGACTTTTCCATCTGTATATTTTCCCATGCATTCTCTTGAAAATCATTTGGGGACCTCTTTTGTAAATTTTCTCTTTTACATTTTGTAAATAAAATTTTTTTTTTTTATTTTTGTACATGAACAGAATTCCAAACCCTAGGATTCCTTTCATATTCAAAACATTTTTGACCAAGGGTTGTAATTCAAGATTTGACCTAGGGGTACTTTTGGAAATCCCACTTTTTCTTTCCTTTATAAAACATCTCCTCCCCCACTCATTTTCACTCCCCCGAGAATATCTCTTCAGATCTAAAACGCTTCCTCCACAGCCGACCTGCCCAAATTCTGATCCCCAAATTCCACCAATCCGCCGCGCCCCTGCCGCGCCACCGCGGCATCTCTGTCAGATCAGGCGCGCCGGAAAAGCCTAGATCGACTGTTTTCGTTCTCTGGAGACAGATACAGATCCAGTTTTCCCGAGGCTCTCTCTGTGCATTCTGCACCAGTCTTTTGGTTCCCCCCAAGTTAATCCGGGGGTGGTTTGGTCTCTTGTTCATTACTCTAATTTGCATTGTTAATTATGGCTCCTAGCTTTTTTGTGGAAAGGGATTTCTGTCAACTTTTGAATAATCAAAGGGGATTCGGGCATATATTTTTAGATCGTATACATGCGTGGAATTGGTCTTCTTTACTTTATGATATCCAGAACGATGATGCATATTATTGCCCTACTTTGGTCAATACATTCTATGACACATTAGATCGTGCATCTATTAACTTTGACACTAATGAATTCACGGTTCATATGCCATTTGGTGACATCATGTCACCATTCCACTCACTGCCGATATCACTGCTGTGCCCATTCATCCCCATTACACTGAACCTTTGCCACTTATTGATTACATGTTTATCATGGAGACCGTTGCACTGAACAAGACCGTGGGCTCAAAGCCCAATCCACATTCAGGAATGTACATTGTGTTGGACGTTGGCTCCAACGCAATATTTTTTGGATTAGATCATACCACATCTTTCAACAGACCTGTATTACAATCATTCATGATCTCATGACTTACACACACACGGTCTGTTTAAATCGGGCTATTTTTCATGCCATACTTGATAACTCCTCTCGCACTCGCGGAGCAATTTTCTCATCCCGTCTTGATTACACGTTTGTGTAAAGACTTTATTTCTGACGATGTATTTGCCTCCTTTGATCGAGTGTATGTTGTGGCAGAGAAACCCACCAGTGCATACACTGGCTGCTTACACACCCTCTGGACACCTAGTGCCCAACCAGAGGATATTCCTGCGGAGTCCTCTTCGGAGGAAAATGTAGAGGAGGTAGACGAGTCCCAATTTTGGAGACAGGAACCCCCCACTGATTCACGAGCCTTCATGTCCACTATCTGGAAGGGCATGAAGAAATATTTCGAGGTCAGGTGAGGCTGAGAAAGAAGGTGGAGGAGCATCTTCCAGGTTGGAGGAGCAATCCTCTAGGCTAGATACTATTGAGGCGACATTGAGGAGGACACAATCAGCTGGGCCGAGCACCACATCGGTTCCAAAGAGGAGGAGGGAGTGACTTTTCACCTTTTACCTGTTTCATGATTCTTTTTATCTTGCATACATCGAGGACGATGCATGAGATAGGTGTGGGGGGGTAGATACTAACTTAGTTTTTCATTTTCTTGTTAGGTTTTTTATTTTTTAGGATTTTACTTTCTTTTTAGGTCTTTTATTTTTAGATTTTATTTTTTTTTTTTTAGATTTTCCACTTTCTTTTTAGATTTTATCTTTTCTTTTAGAAAATAAAAAAAAAACAAAAAAATAAAAAACTTTTTGAAATAAGAGACAAAGTTTTGATCTATTTTTAAGAAAGTAAGATGTATCTTAGAAATTAAGAAAACCTTAATTATGACATCTTAAACTTAGTTGAAATAATAGATCTTGTTTGAAAATTATAGGCTAAGTAAGTAAAATTGAGGAGATATTTTTATCTTGCATTTTTTGCCTTAGATAATATGCACTTTACACTTACACATTTCTTGGGATGGAAACAAAGACCAAAAATGCCATATATATATAAAAAAAAAAAAAAAAAAAAAGAGAAAAAGAAAAAAAAAAGGAAAAAAAATATATAAAAGATCACTTATTAAGCTGGGAATTATGCCTCAAGAAGCATGATGACTCACGCCTAACAGTGATCTCACTTATTAAGCTGGGTAATTGTGCCTCAAGAAGCATGATTATTCACGCCTAACGGTGATTAAGAATAATCCCTCTTAGTTTTGTGGCTTTTTTCACTCGAGTCCTTAAACCCGAGGGATGTTTCCTCATCTGGTGCCCTAAGACCATCTGGTCTGGGAGTCATCGGTTATAGGCTTGCTACATGGGTGAATTAGAAAGCCTAATAAAACTAAGGGAAGAAAAAAAAAAAAAAAAAAAAAAAAAGAATATTAATAATAATGGCTTGATGGTTGGAGTTGAAATCCCAGGAAATCTTCACTTACACGGTGTGCATACTATCTAGGTTTTATGAAAGATAAAATATTCAATCCATTTTGAATTCTTACCTTAATTAAAACAAGATCTTGCATGGATACTAATTTTAAGAAAGAATGATTATAGGTGGACTTATGACCTAGGATCACTTATATTTTTGCAAAAATAGTTTAGAAACTTGTCTCTTATTCAAAATGCGTTTTCAAAATACTAACATTTGTTTTCTTTCTTTATGGATTTTGTGGGTGTAATCCGCTGAAACCCTCAGGAGACAACACTCCTCCTCTAGGGTAACCTAGAGGTTTAACGGCTTGTTGCACATGCTCAGTGCAATCGTGTCACCTACGAAAGTGGTGTAATAATTAGTTAGGATTTTTCTTTTTTTTCTTTTATTTTTGCTCGAGGACGAGCAAAAGCTAGTATGGGGGTGTGATTAGTATCCATATTTGCATTTTATACCACCCTTATACCTTGCATATTATATATTAAATGTGATTTTAACTCATATTCTCTCTATTTTTGCAGATCTCCACTTTAAAGAGGAAAAGTAATTAACCACCTTAATTAGTGATAATTAAGGGGGTTAATTAAAATTAGCCCAGATCAAATCAGATCTCACCAGGATCTGAGCGCCAAGTGGAGAATCCAACCAGCCCACGTGGCCAACAACCTAACCACCAGATCCCACCAGAAAATCTGGACTCAACGGCCGCAACCGTGCCGCGCCCATGCCGCGCCGCCGCGGCAATCCAGAGGCGTTGAGCCTAGGATTTCGTGCCAACGGTCAAGATCTGATAAGATTCTCAAATTTGCCTATAAATACCTGGGCAGAGACCTGCGCGAGCTCCAGTGAAGAGAGAGGGAAAATTTTGGATTAGTTGTAATTTTTGTTTTAGGATTCTAGTTCTTCTCTCCTTCCTCCTTGATCTCTAGCTAAATTGAGAGAGAGTTCTTCACTTTGAGAGTTTGTAATCAAGACTTGTGACAACCTTGAAGCAAAGATTCAATGGAGCTCTCATCTTCTTTTTACTAGAATTGAGTATGCTTTCTCTTCTTATGCTTTTATTCTTGCATTCAATTTCTAGTTCTAGTTTAATTCTAGTTGAGTTGTTTAGATCTTTGATTTCCATGGAGAATTATAGCTTTCTTGTTAGTGTAATGGAGGGCTAGTTTCTTGAATGCATGGCTAGCTAATCTCACCTAGCTACTACTAGCTCTAGTTGATTGTATTCTTTAATTCTTGCATGATTTCAAGTTTCTTGTAAATTCTAATGGAGTATGTTGTATCCTTTGGTGATTGCTTGTAAGATCTCTAGATGAATTGTGTATCTCTTATAAAGAGCATTTGATTGGATCAAGAGGATGGATTACCATTGATTGTGTCATTTGAGTAGCAAGATCAACTCAAGCACTTCAAGCTAACTTTGTAGTTAAGCTTTGAAGTCCTAAAGAGTTTGATTCTTCTAACCTTTGCATTAAATGAGTACCAAGCCTATATTTCCTCATTGCACACCTAGTAAGAAACCTAGTATTCAAGAAGAGACTTCTAGCCAACTAACTAAAAGGAACACTAAGTCTTCAAAGAAAGAATACCACACTTGAAACATGCAAGTACTTTTCAATTGTCTATGATTCTTGATGAGACAATATTTCAATCAACAAAAGAGGTAGTATGTTAGCAAGGAGGTTGAGTAATGCTAGCCATGTATCTTTCTAATCAAGAGAGTTTACACATTTCATTCTAGTATTCTTTTCTTTTCTTTACTTCATCACACTTCATTCATTGCACTTCTTTTTCACAATGCCCACCACCAATCCACAACTTCTTGTATATTGTTTACTCTTGTGTGATTAACAAAGAAGAGTATTGTTTCTTGTCTCACTAGTATCGTGAAAGCTTCTACGCTTGCTCTCCTCGTGGTACGACTCGTTTTAGCTACTTGCTATAACGAAAGATTGAAACAAGGTATAATTCTTACATATTCAAAGTAAACAAGATCAAAGGTGAACTCTAAACTCTAAACCATCTCTTAAATACCTGATTTTTGTACAATTAACATCACATACCTTGTGATTACCAATCAGACGTGCACGCCAGTTCTGCAGGAGGGCCAGCCGACGACCCGGTCGACCGTCCAGAGAGCTCTGCTCTCTGGAAAGGCCCCGGTCGACCCGCGGTCGACCGGACAGAGAGACTTGCTCTCTGTATCCTGGCCTTGGTCGGCCGGTCAGTCGACCGATGGCACAACGGTATGAAATAAGACCGTTGGCCGGACGACCGTGCGGTCGTCCGACAGGCCTGTCAGACCCCAACGACAGGCCCTGTCACCCCAACGGCTAGTTTTTCTGAGCCTATAAATTTGGGAGTTTGGGCATTGTTTTTCAAAAAGATTTCTAGTGGACTTTGAGCCAGTTTTTTTCACTTCATTAAAAGAGTTTTCTCCACTAAATTGAGAGCTAATACTTCCAATCAAAAGGGGAGTTTTTATCAAGAGTGTTAAAAGAGATTCTTTGAGTTTTCCTCGACCATTCTCTTCCTTGTTTTCTCACACAAACCTGAGCTATCCATTGATTATTCATTCTATAGGGAGTTTGTTGTGGGAGGATTTTAGGTGATCAAGTGTTGTATTACCAAAGTTCTACTTTGCTCTTTGAGGAGGCGGACGGTTGTGTTCGCATTGTTTCGGGTCCTAGTGAGGACTAGGTGTTTCGAGTTCGGGTGCGAACTCTTTGTTTAAGGTGCAGCCTCGGCGAGCCGGTGGGCTTGCGGTGTGTACGGACTAAGGAGTCCGAGAGCTTGTAGGTGTTGCGGCACCGAGTGATCCGGTGGGATCGATTATAGTGGAAATCCTTCGTGTGTCGAAGGCGGGGATGTAGAGCAAGTGTGCTCGAACCTCGAAACAAATCCCTTGTGTTTGCGATTGCTCACTCTCTCTCTCTTTGTCTCCTTTGTTTATATCTTGCATTCCTTTATTGTGTTTATCTTTATATGCATGATATACTTGTGTGCCCAATTGCTATACTTGCTTGGGGATTGTTTGCTAACACTTGTATTCAACTAAGAGAGCCAACGCGGCACCTCAACCCTTATCTAGGGGAATCTAGAGGAGTTAGTCTAGAGCCCTTCACGGGAAATTTGGCTACACTCTTGTGTTATACATGGTGTTTAGTTTAAGAGTTTAGTTTAGGTCATAATAGTTTGTACTTTCGCATTATTTGGCATTAAGTGACCATTAGATTAGCCATCACCTATTCACCCCCCTCTAGGTGAACCTACAATTGGTATCAGAGCCAAGTGCTCTGAATTTGGGTCCACAACCTAGAGTTAAAGATCCTCATTTTTAGGCTAATCACAATATTTGTACACACACCATGGACTTCATGTCACCACCCTTGTTTGACATTCTTAACATCCCTATATGGAAGGTTAAGATGTCTTTGTACCTCAATGCCCTAGGCATTCATGTTTACCTTGCCATCACTAATGATTATTGTTAAATGGCAAGAATATTGAGGCTAATACAAAAGCCCTATATGCTTTAAAGTCTACCCTAAATGATGATTATTTATCTAGGGTTTCTAATGTTGATTCGGCTTTTGTAGCATGGAACATCATCACTCCCTTGGCGAAAAGGATCTATATTATGCCGGAGCGATTCGGATGTTGGAAGCACTCCTCCAACTTGTGCTATATGGTCCAAGGGGATAACCCCCTTGAGGTAACTACCGAATCCGAGGTAGATGAAAATGAAATGTCATATGATGAGCTCACATCATCTTTTGTCACTATTGCTTGAAAAATATGACATGGTTAAGAAAGATAACAAGAAAATGAAAAAGGATTTTGATTGCATGCTTAAAGAAAATGATTCATTTAGAACTAAGGTTGCATGCTTAGAAAAAGAAAAAGAAGATTTGAAAAATGAGAATGTTTCCTTGATGTCCAATTAATTAATCTTTGTGAAGGAAACACATCTTTGAAAAATAAAATTGTTTTGGTGGAAAAATAAAAGGAAATTGCTTTTAAGAAACACTACTTTGAAAAGAAAATTTTTGAAAAAGAAAAAGAAAAAGTTTCTAAAAGGAAAAAGACTTTTGATCATGCTTTACATGCCACCACCTCTATTGATCAAAATGAAGTTAAATTTTTGAAAAAGAAAATTGATTGTTCTACTTTGAGCTCATGTGCATTTAACCACACTAGATTGGAGTCTATTTTTCAAAGAAACAAGCTCCATTCTCATGCACATCATCATCATGCATATGCTTATGTTGCACGTCACGATCATACACATACACATAAGCATACTAAGGTGTACAAGTGTACACATTGTGGCCGCAAAGTCCATTTAGCAAATTTTGTTTTGATAAGTTGCACGTTTTAAATTTTGCTAAAAATAAAAGTGTTTGGGTGCCTTACAAAGCTAACCCCCAAGGACCCAAAAGAAAATGGGCACCAAAACCTCCACCTTGTGTTTTTGATGTTGGTGAGGGCTCTCACACGACGTGAGAGGGATGGTGCCTTGATGGTGGATGCACATGGACTTGATGGACACATATATAAATGCATCGCTATCAAGGAGTTTTGGGGGACAACCACCATGTTCGGAGATTTGGAATAGTTTTCTTTGGTTTGGTAGCTATTTCTAAACTACTAATTTATTTACATGCTTATTCATTTGTGATATCATATAGCATGTTCATGTTTTTATGTGTTTTGTGCTTCATGTGGTAATACTAGTTTAAATGTAGTTTTTATCAAAACTTGTATTTATACATGTACAAATAGTGAGAACAAATTGATTCATATATGTTTGCACTTCATGCTCATTTGTACCCACTATATGCACATGTATAGCTAGTTTTGATGATTCTTTCATTTATACTTGTTTGCCTATTTTCATGTTTTACTTCATGTATATGTATTTTTATTTAAATCTAATAAATATACATGTATATCCTTTTGAGTCTCTTGCCTTCATGCAAATACTATTAATAGACTCGTTTTATTTTTGGGATATGTATGCATATTGTTAGATTTAGATAAATCATACATTACCTAGAAGTTTTTGTTTTTTAATGAAAAATGAATTTTCATGTTTTGATTCATAATCTTTTTGAGCCTAAATGAATATTTTCATGAAAATGCTAATTACATGATTCTTGTTCACTCACACTTTATTTGTTTGTCATGACTTTGGTTCATGAACATATTTTGAGCTTCATAGATCGAGTGTCAATTCTTGTATTTGGTATGATTCATGAAATACATATGATTTGTTTTCATGTTTTTGAAGGATCTTTAACTAGTTTTTCAAAAATTAATTTAACTAGTTATTTATTCTTCAATGTTTATGAGATATACACATGATCCTATTATTATTTCAATTGGTATCATTGAATCATTTCAATTGGTATCAATTTGACTCTATTTTTGTATATACTCATATTTTGTTTTCTATATATGTATGTATCAATTTCAATTGGTATACTCATTTTTCATACATATATATGACTTATTTGTGCTTGAGTTAAAATTGTTTTACATGTTTAAAGCACAAAGTCGTTTATGATAAGAAAATACAAATTTAAGAAAAATTCTCAAGATTTGTTTTTATTGAGAAAATTCAAAATTTTGTTTTATAAGAAAAATCAAAAATTTTGATTTGTATTGCCTATATGCAAGGAGAGCTTAACATCTCTTCTACATATAGATTCATGTTGAGTGTATTGTATATTGAGAAAGCTTGACAACTCTTCTTTATGTGATACACGTGTGTTGGGGGAGCTTCACATCTCCTTTAATGCATTACATATTATGCGTTATGTGAATTAGGGCTTGTCATCCCTCTTTCATGTAATGTATATGTGTAGGGAAGTTACTTTACCGTCTTCCTCTTCATGAATGTATATGCATATAACCTTTATTGACTTATTTGTTTTACACCCCTTCTTTGGTTCTTTGTTTCGGACAAAAAGGGGGAAAAAATTTGATGATTTTGTTTTACTTTAACCCCTTTGTTGATGGGTATTTGGTATATATGCATGCTTTTGTGGTGCATGCTTTGTGGTTAAACGATTTATGTTTATTCATATATGTTTTGTTGTGCAAATAGGAGAAAAAGAATTTTTGTTTTATGCTTGATTAGCATGTTTACTCCTTCATTTGCATACTTGTTTATGAGCATACACTGCATATTTATTTATTTATTGTCATGCATGAGTTAAGGGGGAGCTTCTTTGAAGCTTTACTTTAATCCATGCATATATAACTTCATGAGTTTTGTCATCATCAAAAAGGGGAGATTGTTGGCCCGAAGGCCCATCACTCTAGTTTTGATGATGATCAACTCATGTAGTTATAGGACTAATGATCTTGTATTTAATTAGTGACAGATTCATGATCAAGATCTAGTAGGTGCATAGCTTCAACAAAGGATTTAAAGTCAAGTTTTGGAGCTAGCACGGTGTTTGGACCAAGTCAAGAAGGCTTCAAGTGAAGACTTCAAGAAGATGAAGACTTATGTCTAGGTTTGTTTTAGAAGATTTTATTTTTAGATAAAATGTAAAGGATAGAGTAGTTGGTGGATTGCTCAAGTATATATTACACACACACTCTTGATAGTTTTGTTTTACAAAAGATTTTCTATTTTAGAAAATACATGTTTGGTTTTTGGTATTCAAGTTCATATCTTTTATATCCAAAATCGTGTTTAAAGCTTAAAGTCAAAAACATAGATATTTCACCATGTTTGTGTAGTGGATCATATCCATACACCCTATGCTTAATAGTGTTTAGATATCTTGTTTTTGTATTTAGAGAAGTTTTGGAAAAACAAGTTTTGGAAAAATCAAGTTTGGAAAAATACTGTTTTTGTTTTGAGCCAATTTTTCTATATTACAAAAATAGTCCAAATCATTTGTAACATGCCTTGATTTTGTGCAAGCATGTTTGTTTATCAAAGTATATTGGTAAAAACTATTTTTGTAGATTTTCATGATTTTATGGGAGTTTATTCTAATCAAAAAGACCAAGTTTAAATCCCTAAGTTTTCTGTTCTGGCTTAAGCCGGTCGACCGGGCGGTCGACCGACGTGCACAGACGTGCACGCCAGTTCTGGCAGGAGGGCCGGCCGACCGACCTGGTCGACCGTCCAGAGAGCTCTGCTCTCTGGAAAGGCCGGACAGAGAGACTTGCTCTCTGTATCCTGGCCTCGGTCGGCCGGCCGGTCGACCGATAGCACAACGGTCTGAAATATGACATTGGCTGGACGACCGGGCGGTCGTCCGACAGGCCTGTCAGACCCCAACGGCTAGTTTTTCTGAGCCTATAAATTTTGGGGTTTGGGCATTGTTTTTCAAAAAGATTTCTAGTGGACTTTGAGCCAGTTTTTCCCACTTCATTAAAAGAGTTTTCTTCACTAAATTGAGAGTTAATACTTCCAATCAAAGGGGAGTTTTTATCAAGAGTGTTAAAAGAGATTCTTTGAGTTTTCCTCGACCATTCTCTTCCTTGTTTTCTCACACAAACACTTGAGTTATCCATTGATTATTCATTCTATAAGGAGTTTGTTGTGAGAGGATTTTAGGTGATCAAGTGTTGTGATCACCAAAGTTCTACTTTGCTCTTTGAGGAGGCGGACGGTTGTGTTCGCATTGTTTCGGGTCCTAGTGAGGACTAGGTGTTTCGAGTTCGGGTGCGAACTCTTTGTTTGAGGTGCGGCCTCGGCGAGCCGGTGAGCTTGCGGTGTGTATGGACTAGGGAGTCCGAGAGCTTGTAGGTGTTGCGGCACCGAGTGATCCGGTGGGATCGATTATAGTGGAAATCCTTCGTGTGTCGAAGGCGGGGATGTAGAGCAAGTGTGCTCGAATCTCGAAACAAATCCCTTGTGTTTGCGATTGCTCACACTCTCTCTCTTTGTCTCCTTTGTTTATATCTTGCATTTCTTTATTGTGTTTATCTTTATATGCATGATATAATTGTGTGCCTAATTGCTATACTTGCTTGGGATTGTTTGCTAACACTTGTATTCAACCAAGAGAGCCACCGCGGCACCTCAACCCTTATCTAGGGGAATCTAGAGGAGTTAGTTCAGAGCCCTTTACGGGAATTCGGCTACACTCTTGTGTTATACGTGGTGTTTAGTTTAAGAGTTTAGTTTAGGTCATAATAGTTTGTACTTCCGCATTATTTGGCATTAAGTGACCATTAGATTAGCCATCACCTATTCACCCCCCCTCTAGGTGAACCTACACATATATGATATTTTTAGCATGTTCATGTTTTATTTGTTTTGTGCTTCATGTGATAAGTACTAGTTTAAATGTAGTTTTTATCAAAACTTGTATTTATACTTGTACAAGTAGTGAGCCACATTTGATTTATATATGTTTGCACTCTATTGCTCATTTGTACTCACTATATGCACATGTATAGCCTAATTTTGATGATTCTCTCATTTACACTTGTTTTGTCAATTTTCATGTTTTTACTTCATGTATATGTATTTCGTATTCAAAACTAATGAATATACATGTATGTCTCTTGAGTCATTTGCCTCATGCAATTTACTTTATGGACTCATTTTATGTTTAGGATATGTATGAATATTGTTAGTTTTGAATAAAAACATACATATACCTAGAAGTTTATTTTTAAGATGAAAAATGAATTTTTATGATTTTCATCTTTATATGAAAAATGAATTTCATGAATTGTTTGATATTCATGTTTGTTTTGAGCTTTATTGACTTATCTTCATGGAAAATGCTAATTACATGATTTTATAAACTCACTTTATTTGTTTATTCATGACTTTGTTTCATGATTATATTTGAGCTTTATAGATCTTGAGTGACAATTTTGTGTATTTAGTATATTCATGAATACATATGCATTGGTTTCATGTTTTGAAGGATCTTTACTAGTTTTTCAAAAATTAATCTAACTAGTTATTTATTCTTCATTTGGTAGTGTTTTCAATACTAAAATTTTTTCAAACCCTATTTGAAACCCTACCAACACCGTCATGGGCGGATGGATGGGCGATTATGCCTTGTAAGCCCTATTGAAAATCTTTTAACTTATGCATATAAAGGGCGGTAGGTTATGAGTTATATACTTGATCTCAATTGGTATTTTCATTTTGTATATACTCATATTTGTTTCTATATATGTATACTTCATTTCAAATAATATCAATTTCTATTGGTATTTTCATTTTCATACATATATATGATTTGTTTGTGCTCGAGTTAAAATCGATTTACATATTTAAAGTACAAAGTTTGTTTATGCTAAGCTTCATTCAAATTTTATTTCAATTGATTTCTCAATTGATATTTTTATATAAGCTTATGCATTGTCTTCAATTGGTATTTTTTTACAATTGATATTTTTATCAAAAGTATAATATGTTTCAATTGGTATCCATTGATCTATTTATTTCAATTAGTATCCATGAAAATTTATATTGGTATCAAGATATAAAATACTTTCTTTCATTAGTATCAAGATCACAATTTGTATCAAAATTTCATTTACAATTAAAAAAAATTCAAAATTTTGTTTTAATAAGAAAATTAAAAATGTTTTTATTTATATTGCCTATATGCAAGGAGAGCTTAACATCTCTTCTACATATATATTCATGTTGAATGTATCTTATATTGAGAAGCTTGACAACTCTTCTTTATGCGGTACACGTGTGTAAGGGGAGCTTCACATCTTCTCTTATGCATTGCATATTATGTGTTATGTAAATTAGGGCTTGTCATCCTTTCTTCATGTAATGCATATGTAGGGAAGTTAACTTAGCGTCTTCCTCTTCATGAATGTATATCACATATATTCTCTTTTATTGATTTGTTTAATGTCAACCCTTTGTTGATTTTTGCTTTAACAGAAGGGGGAGAACATTTTTTTTTGTTTTTACTTTAACCCCTTTGTTGATGATTGACAAAAAAGGGGAGAAGTATTTTAGTATATATGCATGTTTTCCTTACTTTATACATAAAGGGGGAGAAGGATTTATGTTTATGCATATATGTTTTTGTTTTGCAAATATTGTTTTGCAAATAGGAGAAAAAGTATTTGATGAGTTTTATAGTTGATTGGCATGTTTATCTCCTTGTATTTGCATACATTTATGAGCTTTCATTGCATTTTTATTTGTTTATTGTTATGCATGAGTTAAGGGGGAGCTTCTTTGAAGCTTTACTTTAATCCATGCATATATAACTCCATGAGTTTTATCATCATCGAAAAGGGGGAGATTGTTGGCCCAAAGGCCTATCACTCTAGTTTGATAATGATCAACTCATATAGTTATGGTACTAATGATCTTGTGTTTAATTAGTTTCAGATTTGTGATCATGATCTTAGTAGGTGTGCAGCTTCAACAAAGGATTTAAAGTCAAGTTTTGGAGCTAGCACGGTTTGATTCAAGAGCTTGTGCATCAAGTCCACATCAAGTACTCAAGAGGAGTCTAGCTCTATGGATCGTGTTTGGACCAAGTCAAGAAGATGAAAAGACTTCAAGATCAAGACTTGAGTCTAGGTTTGTTTTTATAAGATTTTGTTTTTAGTTAAAATGTAAAGGATAGAATAGTTGGTGGATTTCTCAAGTTATCTTACACACATACACTCTTGATTTATATGTGTTTTCATAAAAATTTTCATTTTTGAAAAAAATACCGTTTGGTTTTTTGAATTCTAAGTATATATGTTTTAATCAAAACCATGTTTAGGGCTTAATGTCAAAAACATAGATATTTCACCATGTATGTGTAGTGGATCGATCCATACACTCTATGCTTTAAAAGTGTTTAAAATATCTTGTTTTTGTATTTGAGAAGTTTTGGAAAAAACCAATATTGAAAAATACAGTTTTTGTTTTTAGCCAAAATTCTAAGTTACAAAAATAGTTCAAAATGTTTGTAACATGTTTTGATTTTGCTCAAGCATGTTTGATTATCAAAGTATAATGTTAAAACTATTTTTGTAGATTTTTCATAATTTTATGGAATTTTATTTATGCTAAAAAGTCAACATTTTTATCCCTATAATTTGTCTGGTCTGGCTTCTGCCGGTCGACCGGACCGGTCGATCGAGCTTGAAGTCGGTCGACTGGGACGGTTGACCGACGTGCACAGAACGTGCACGCCAGCTTGGCTGGAGGGCCGGTCGACCGGGTCGGTCGACCGCCAGAGCTCTGCTCTCTGGAAAGCCCCGGTCGACCGGGACGGTCGACCGGACAGAGAGTCTGCTCTCTGTATCCAGGCCTCGGTCGGCCGGGCCGGTCGACCGCTGGCATAACGGTCAGAAATCTGACGTTGGACGGTCGACTGGGCGGTCGACCGACAGGTCAATCTGACTCCCAACGACTAGTTTTTCTAGCCCTATAAATTGGGGCTTTGGGGGGCTGTTTTCTTTAAGATTTTCAAGTGGATTTTGTATTAGTTTTTCTCACTCTATTAAGAGGTTTTCTCCACTTGTTTTAGAGCCAATATTTCTAATTAAAAAGGGAGTTTATCAAGAGTGTTTCAAAAGAGATTTTCTTGTGTTTTTCACCATAAATTCAATCCTTATTTCTCACAAACACTTGAGCTATTCCTTGATATATTATCCTATTGGAGCGTTATTGTGAGATTGTTTTTAGGTGATCAAAGTGTTGTGATCACTGAAAACTTCATCTTGTTCTTTGAGGAGGCGGACGTGTGTGTTCGCATTGTTTCGGGTTCTAGTGGGAACTCGGTGTTTGAGGTGCGGCCTCGGCGAGCTAGTTGGCTTGCGGTGTGTACGGGACTAGAGAGTCCAAGGAGTTCAAGTGTGAACTCGCCTTGTAGGTGTTGCGGCACCGAGTGATCCTGGGATCGATTATAGTGAAAATCCTTCAAGTGTTGAAGGCGGGGACGTAGAGCAAGTGTGCTTGAACCTCGAAACAAATCTCCCATGTTTGCGATTGCTCACTCTCTATCTCTTACTTTTGTCTTTATATCTTGCATGCTTTTATTGTCTTTATCTTATATGCATGATATATTGTGAGCTTAATTGTTATATGCTTGGGAATATTTTGCTAACACTTGTATTCAACTAAGAGAGCCAACGCGGCACCACAACTCTTATTAGAGGAATCTTGAGGAGTTAGTCCAGAGCCCTTCACGGGGAATCCGGCTACACTCTTGTGTTATACGTGGGTTTTTTTAATAGTTTTAATTTCGCATTTTGACCATTAGATTAGCTCATCACCTATTCACCTCCCTCTAGGTGATTTACAGTCATTCCTTGGACTATGTAGAAATATTGGTCGGACTCATTTCCACTAGATTCTCCTCCACATCTTTCGGCGTTTGAAGCTTTGGAGAGGTCAAAGTGTTCTACACTGCAAAAGCGGAATCACAATGAGAAGCCATAGATAAATATTCTTTGTTAAGAGTGCATTTAAGTGCCTCTAGGGCTTGTACATTGGCCTCTATGTGCTTGTTATTACCAAGATAGAATTTCTTGGTAGTAGCAAGGTAAACATGCATTCCTAGGATTTATAGGTACATACTCATCTTAAACTTCCACATATCGATGTTAGAAACATCAAACATGGGAGGGGCAAGGTAATCCATGAGTGTGTGTAAATAAATAAGTGTGCAAATGCAAATACTAGATTAGCTAACTAAGATCTCACTCCTAGGTGGTTAAACCTAATATCAGGAGCGTTGGCTCTGATACGAATTGAAAGTACACTTAGAGGGGGTGAATAGGTGTATGACTAATCTAATAACAAATGATGCGAAATTAAACATTAATTGCAATACATTTAGTGTAACCAAAGAGTGTAGCCGAATTTTCGGTGAAGGCTCTGGACTAACTCCGCTAAATTCTTTTAAATAAGAGTTGAGGTGCTATGTAAAGCTCTCTTGGTTTAATACAAGTATGGCACCCAATCAAACCCAAGCATATATATGATATGAACAATATGATGTAATGCTCAATGAGAGAGAGAAAGGGTTAAGAGATAATGGATCAATCGCAAACAACAAGATATGTTTCGAGGTTCGAGCCACTGCTCTACGTCCCCGCCTTCACACAGAAGGATTTTCACTATATCATCCACACAGGGAACCTCCACTGAGGATTTGGGTAATACAAATTTAGAGTACACACCTCTCTCTCAACCAACAACAACCTCTACACTAGAGGTAAGGCACAACAACTATCACCTCTACACTTAGAGGGATGGGCACTTAGCCAAACAAGATCAACCTCACACTAGAGGGATAAGGCACTAAGCCACAACTCCACAACAATTACCTCTACACTTAGAGGGATACCAACATAATTAAACTCCTTCACAATCACCTCTCACTAGAGGGATACCAACAACCAAACACAACCTCTACAATCACCTCTCACTAGAGGGATATCAACACAACCTCCACAATCACCTCTCACTAGAGGGATATCACAAAGTAAAGAAGGTTTATAACTCTTGGTGGTATCAACAACCACATATCAATTTTGACACAAAACTATATCCTAATAGATAGGATAGATAGATAGCACAAGTGTGAGAAAATAAAGAGTTTGGAAAACAATTCACAAAGAAAAACTCTTGGAAAAACTTCTAGAATAGCTATAGAATGAAGATCAAAAACCAATTCCCAAAGACTATTTTTCTTTCATTTTTCAGCCCTTTAAAAACAAATAAAGATTAAATCTTTAAGCCTGAAACTCTTTTGAAAACTTGCTGTTAAATACTTGTAAAGATGAGAAATTTTCTCTTCTAAAAACTAGCTAAAATAGCTCAAGAGGATGGGTATTTATAACCCACCAAAATCTGCCCGTTGGCAGTCTGGCAAAGGGCAAAATTGACTTCTGGTCGTCGCCCGGTCAACTGTCCAACGGTCATATTTATGTCCATTGTGTCTCCAGTCGACCGCCCGGTCGACCGGGACTAGAAACAGAGAGCAGCAGCTCTTTGCCGGTCGACGGGGCGGTCAACTGGGGCCATTTCCAGAGAGCAGAACTCTCTGGCGGTCGACCGACCCGTCGACCAGCCTTCTAGTCCAAGCTGCCGTGCACATTTGTGCACGTCGGTCGACCGGACCGGTCGACCGACAGAAGGCCAGATTAAAACTGTTTAGGGATTGAAAACTTGATTTTTTTTTACCTTCAATTAAATCCCATAAAATCACATAAATTTCACAAAAATAATTTCTTTTAAGATCTTTGAATACCAAATATGTGCGACTAAAATTCACACATATTACAGACATTTTGAACCATTTTTGTGATATTTAAATTTGGCTTAAAACAAAAATCGGTATTTTCCAAAATTGGATTTTTGAAATGGAAAACCGTTTTCTCTAAAACTCATGTAAATATAAAAACATGATATTGAAACAACCTTAAAGCCTATTGTATATGGATAGAATCCAATATACATATAAAGATATTTATCAATATTTTTGACATGAAATCTAAAATCGGTTAAACCAAAAAACCAAAACCAATAAACTTAAAACTTCTGTGTGAACTTGAGCATATCAACAATATCTAATCTTTATACAAGATCTAAACACTAAACTAAACACAAACCGAAGTTTTCTTGTCTCCAAGCTGACTCAATCCAAACACGATCCAACGAGCTTTACTCCAACCGAGTGCTAGATGCGATCTTGACGCCCGAGCTCTTGAATCAACATGTGAAAGCTTCAAAATACCTTTGTTGAAGCTAAACACTTACTAATATCTTGGTCAAATATCTGAAACTAAATATTATAAGATTATTAGTAAACTATAAGCACATGAGTTATCATCATCAAAACTAGAGTGAAGGGTCTCTAGGCTAACAAACTATTCACGTGAAAATTGAGTGAAAGTTCTTCCTTTAACTTTAGCTTTACACGGCAAAAACTTGGACATTCCCATATCAAGATCCAGTTGAAAGTGAGAATACCGGAAGACACAAGTGCACTAATGGTATCGGCAAAGTTAAAAGACAAATCTCTAATTTACAAAAATAAGTAGAGTTTAAACTCTATAGATCATCAGAAACCCGTTAAGCATGAAATATAAGAGAGCTAATACTTGTAAATAAGTTAGAGTTAGAACCATCATCTTAAGATGTCATAGCTCTCGTTTGCACAAGTCTTGCTTGACACTATTAACTCATTTGAGTTATTAATTAAGTTGCTAGAGATTAATGGGTTAGTAGTTAGTTAGCCATGCAATGAAGGAGTTAGTTAGACATGGTAGTAAAGGAAACAACAAGAGAGAAGACGTAAAGAAAAAATGGGTTACACTAAAACAAAGAGATAAAAGTAAATGAAAGCAACTAGTAAATTGAAAGAAGAAAGAGACGTAATTACTTGTATTAGCTTGTCACCCTCCAAATACAACTTTTACACTCTCTCTCTTTCACTGTAATGACTAAACTAACTAGAAAGAAGAAAAAAGCAACAATAACTATAACTCCAAAATCAAACTAACATAAAGATCCTAATGCTCTGGATATCTTCTTCTGGAGAAACCATGGGGGTATTTATAGGCACCAGGGGAAAGGGGGCCAGGGGACAACCCCTGGCCCAAAGCACGGGCGCGGCTACTCCCGTACGGCCGCGGAACATGGCCTGGGCTACGTTTTCGCGGCCCTGCCAGGGCGGCGCGTGCCTAGCTTCGGGCAGCGTTCCCCCTTCTGTCTCCTGTCAGTTAGGTCTTCTGGATTCTGGATTTGATGCCCTGGGCTGACAAAATCTCCTCCCTAAGGTCAATGGCTACTTGGTAGGCCTTTAATCACCCATTAAATGGTAATTTAGAGTCTTCTTCTTCATTTGCACGTCATGGACCCTGGATCAAGCAAGCAAAGCTTTATTAGCAGAATTTTATATCAAATAAATTTGCAGATGTGATAAAAATTATGTAAGATTAGAGATTAATCACATCCCACTCTAATCTAGTTGCTCATCCTGAGCAAAATAAAAATAAGAAAATTATTATACCACTTTCGCAGGTGACGCGATTGCATTGAGCATGTGCAACAAGCCTTAAACCTCTTAGTTTCCCCTAGAGGAGGAGTGTTTTCTCCTGAGGGTTTTCAACAGATTTTATCAACAAAATCCAGTAAGTGAAGAAAAATATTTAGTTGTTAGCAAACCTCTTTCAAGAAAAAGGACTTTCAATCATCTAAGTAAAAATTACCGAATGATGTAAGAATTAGGTTCAATCCTCATAAGTCCTCCTATACTTTAGCCTCCATAAAAAAAGAAATTATGGTTTTTCTTTAAATTTAGAAAGGATCTTGTACTTCTAACTCATTCTGTTATTTTATTTATAATGTGTAAGTGTGTTGTGCTTGAGATTTTTCACTCAACTTTGAATATCATTTAATTTTATTAATATTCATCTATTATTCTTGGTTTCATTAAGCTTTCTACTTTACTCATGTAACACATATCAAATCGATGACTCTCAAACCAAATGGTTTTCGGGCACCAGATGGAAAAATACCCCTCATGTCAACTATGCAAGTAGAGTAGGCCACGAAATCAAGATTTACATAAATAGAGGACAGTTGATATATTTTAGTAAAGGACTTCCAGACTTGTTATTCTCTCTTTGTTAACAACTTAAGTGATGATTCATTCAGATATTAATGTGGACTTGTTATGATGTTAGAGACTGGATTACTGTAGTTGATAGAGATCGGGTTATTATGATGGTGATCTATTCAATGTCAACGATCTTGTACTTCAGAGCTTATATGAGTTGGTAGAGATGTATATCGGCTATTGTTATATGCAGTACAGGCATATGAGATATCCATCAGTTCTAGATGAGACTGGCTATTGAGTATTATCTACTGTTATTGTATAAATCCATGTTATTGAAAGTTACTGGGAAAATATTGTTGGACCGTAACACTTTCATTGTTATATTGTTCTACTGTTTACACGGTAATATTGTTCACATTGTTATTGTTACATTGATATTGTTACTGTTACTGTATCGTCCCAGTAATCGAAATGACATGGATATTGATTGTTATAAATAATAATGTAAATGGATAACTTATAACTGGGGATGGGGAAATCGATGGAGGAGACAGCGTCTGTATTTTGGGTGGACCTAGGATACAGGTTGCGCAGCCGAGATACGGTTCCACTGCAGGGTTCCGGGGGATGACTGACATCCCGTATTGTTCATTGTTGTCATTGTATTGACACATTGTTATTGTTATTGTTATGACTACCTAGCGGTAGGACCTGGTTCAGCGCCAGGTGATTGGGCCGTGGTTCCGGGTATGTACGGAACCCACCTAAAACATGGATAATGTCTCTTCCACTAATTTCAATAACTTAGGACCCTGATTGACACATGTAGTAGGCGTAGTATGGGATGCGTTTATTACAGGTGGCAATTGGTGTTCGCTGACATAATAAATGATAATAAACTGTTAATGTATTGTGACTGACCATAATCACCTGATTGTATACATGATTGTAACCAGGACCAGATGATTGTAATCAGGACCAGATTTATGACCAGACTTGGGTGTCAACCTAGTGACATGTGATAGATTACACGCCTTGACTATGATTGCATATTTACAGTTGTGCCATTTGCTGCTATCTGTATTCATGTTTTCATCATATGTGTTACCGTTCAGTTATTTATTGTGTTATTTAGTCTTTCTATCTGCAGTTGTCCTTATTATTATATATGCACATGGTTTCTTCTGCACGAGCTGTTTCCCCTTTACACACACACTCATTATGGTCGCGTTCTGACGACCCTGGGTTTGCACGTCCAGCTATTGGACGGTTGGTTTCCTTTGTGCAGGTGTTCGTTGAGGCCGTATGCTTCGCGAATAGCTGGAGCTTCTTCCTATTCTATTCTGGTACTCTTATCTTTTTAGCTTTCATATTACTTCCTGATTCTTATCATATCAGCTCAGTTCTTATTCCAGTCACTATTCTAGTTCTCGATTCATATGATATTATGCGTGGTTGACTATATGTATTATTGCAGTGATCGATGATTATTTTAGTTCTGATTTATAGCTTGTTCAGGTTACAATTGAGGCTTAGCGTGTATACGTGGGTATTCCCTTGCGTATATACGTCGCCGACTCTCGTCGCGACTCCGTTTCCGCGTATTTTGGGAAGCGGGGCGTGACAGGGTTTCTTGGTATCAGAGCCTAGGTTCGACATAAAAGGAGAACCTAGTTCCTACCTGTAACCTGAGACAGTTATGTTGACACTGCAATATACATATACTATTCACGTGATAATATTGACTCCATTAGGAAATTAATCGTCCTCCCTTTGGAATTCCGTTCTTGATCTGTTGATACTCATGATTCCAACACTTCAATTAGAGTGATTTGGATGTCCATCTTGATTTCATCCTTCTTTCCTATTCATTTCTCTTAATTCTATCTCTTGAGATTGGTTAGCCCTTGTTGAAGCTGGTAGCAGAGATCAGAGCGCGCAGCGGAATCGTGGTGTCCCAACGAGGCAACGTGGAAGATTGTTGTGTTCTCTCTTGATCCTTGATTTTGTACCATTCCCTACCTTATTTGAATTTCGAGGACGAAATTTTTATAAGGTGGGTAGAATGTAATATCCCCTAGTTTATAATATCGTGTAAGTATTTTAAACAATTTATTTGAAATTATTTATTAATATCTAATTATCATTATTATTGTTAGAGTTATTATTATTATTAAAGTTGTTATTATTATTATTTATTTCCTAGGCCCATTTAACCAAGCCCATATTCCCTTTTATTTTCTCTTATTTTTAGTATAGCCCAATTGACCCACAAACCCACACCCTTATATATAATCTCTAACCTAAACTCTATTCTTAACCTAAACCTAATCTATCTACTCCCAATTCCAGCCGCCCTTCTTGATCCTGCCCTCTCTCCACCTGCGTGACGCAGCCGCCGAACGCCAGGCCAAGGTTCACCTCGGATCACCCTTCAATCCAGTGCATAGCCCTCCGGCAGTCGGAGCCTCCCGGGGCATGACGGCAAACCCCCGAAAGCCATGGATCGTAGCCGGAGCTCCTCCCATCTCCCACCATAGTCCCGACCGCCTCCCTTGCAGGCTGTCCTCACCTGGCCGAGCGCCCAGCTGCCACCCCATAGCGGGACCTCCCTCCTCTCCCTCTCCGTGCATCACCAGTGGCCGTGTCGTCCTCTCCACGGCGAACTCCGGCAAGCACTGCCCCCTTTGACCGGTCTCCTCCAGGTCCAAGCCGCAATTTCTTACAACCTGCGCACAACAGCCAGCGCCTAGTCCCCCATGCGCGAGCTCCTTTTCCCCATGGTGCACCCTCTCCCTTTCTCTGTAAGTTGCATAGAGTTAATATTTGTGTTTGTTAATTATTTAATAGCTTAGTTTAATATGTGTATGTTTTCTTTTTATATATGCAAGTGTGTGTGCGTGGGCTAATTGGGAGTGTTGATGTGGGATGTACTTGCAATTAAATATGTGATCATGTAGGTGCATGATTGATTGTTGTGTGCGGCAAATCCTACTCCGAACCACTTTCGGGCTCTCCGCGGGACGCCGTCGATCACCGTCGTCGAGCGCGAGCGCACCCCACGCCCTTCACGGCGAATTGCTCTATGCAACGATACCCTCCGCGACCCCGGACGCCTCCGTCGGAGCCTCCGTCGGTGCGCCGCAAATCGGCTCGAGGTTAGCTTTATTTACATGTAATGGCAATATTGAAAATATTTGGAAGTTCAATTATATGTGTGTTTGTGCATGTGTGCGTGAGTCTTCTTGCATGTTTGGATGCTTGCATGTATATTCAGGTAAATATGCATGGTATATATTTATGTATGAATTTATTCTTTAAGCATCTATATCTAAAGTTTTGTGATTAAAGTATATGCATTTAGTTAATAATAGGTATTTATTAAATTGGACATGTATGTATGTGCATTCTTGTTTATGTACGTGTACACGTATATGTTCGTATGCATGTGTGGGTGTTTAGCGTGTATTTATAATTATTTGTATATATTGGTTGCGTATTACAGCACTTTGGATTTGTTTGGTGAGATCCGGACCAGCGCGCAGGCAGCGAGCGAGCGGCAATTCAAGGCCCTTCCGGCGAGCGCGAGATCCCCAGCTTGCAGCCAGGCCTTCCCCAATACCCTGGCTACCGTCCTATGCAGTCCGACAATGAAGAGCGGCGCCACAGCGACCGTAACGGCGACTCGCCCGGTAACGACCAGATTCCCCAAAGTGAGTGTCTCTCTCTCTCTTTCTCTCTCTTTATTTATTAAATGATCGCAGATATTATTTTATATGTGATGTAAATTGTTGAGTAGATTTCTTATGTTACATGTTTATGTGTGGAGATCATCGAGCGTGGGGGTGAACGGTCATCTCCTGTTATTTTACATGTTTGGTGTATAGGGATATGATATGCATGATTATTGATACATGTTAGAACCCTCATGTTTGTCCTATGTATATCTAGAGTATTGTTGTAGACATATCAGGATGTAGCATGAGGGTATTTGAGATGGATATTGGTGGTAATTACTTGATCTAATAGAACTTAGATGCATGTATATTTTGTGATACCGAGTATTGCATATCATGTTAATCTTAATAAAAGTGTGGACACTTGAGGATTTGGGAATCAGATTAAATTGTTAGAGTGAGAGAGCCGAGCTTGATTATGGATATATGTTGGAATGACAATTATTATATCAGACTACTAGACGAGTAATGGAACTAGATGATTATAGAACTATTGGGATTATGAATTGGTTGTGATGACTTGGATCTATAGTTGAATATATGAGAACTATCAGATGATATGTCGTTGATGTTAAATATCAGTAGTAGCCATTCTATGTTGCAGCTATTTGAGGACATGTTAGATATGATCTTACTTTATCAAAGGATTAGAGATCTTGATGATTGGATGATATATGGACTATTTCAGAGTTGGATTGAGATTTGGACTGGACTAGAGTTATAGAGGACAGTTGATATATTTTATGTAAAGGACTTCCAGACTTGTTATTCTCTCTTTATTAACAACTTAAGTGATGATTCATTCAGATATTAATGTGGACTTGTTATGATGTTAGAGACTGGATTACTGTAGTTGATAGAGATCGGGTTATTATGATGGTGATCTATTCGATGTCAACGATCTTGTACTTCAGAGCTTATATGAGTTGGTAGAGATGTATATCGGCTATTGTTATATGCAGTACAGGCATATGAGATATCCATCAGTTCTAGATGAGACTGGCTATTGAGTATTATCTACTGTTATTGTATAAATCCATGTTATTGAAAGTTACTGGGAAAATATTGTTGGACCGTAACACTTTCATTGTTATATTGTTCTACCGTTTACACGGTAATATTGTTCACATTGTTATTGTTACATTGATATTGTTACTGTTACTGTATCGTCCTAGTAATCGAAATGACATGGATATTGATTGTTATAAATAATAATGTAAATGGATAACTTATAACTGGGGATGGGGAAATCGATGGAGGAGACAGCGTCTGTATTTTGGATGGACCTAGGATACAGGTTGCGCAGCCGAGATACGGTTCCACTGCAGGGTTCCGGGGGATGACTGACATCCCGTATTGTTCATTGTTGTCATTGTATTGACACATTGTTATTGTTATTGTTATTGACTACCTAGCGGTAGGACCTGGTTCAGCGCCAGGTGATTGGGCCGTGGTTCCGGGTATGTACGGAACCCACCTAAAACATGGATAATGTCTCTTCCACTAATTTCAATAACTTAGGACCCTGATTGACACATGTAGTAGGCGTAGTATGGGATGCGTTTATTACAGGTGGCAATTGGTGTTCGCTGACATAATAAATGATAATAAACTGTTAATGTATTGTGACTGACCATAATCACCTGATTGTATACATGATTGTAACCAGGACCATATGATTGTAATCAGGACCAGATTTATGACCAGACTTGGGTGTCAACCTAGTGACATGTGATAGATTACACGCCTTGACATTGATTGCATATTTACAGTTGTGCCATTTGCTGCTATCTGTATTCATGTTTTCATCATATGTGTTACCGTTCAGTTATTTATTGTGTTATTTAGTCTTTCTATCTGCAGTTGTCCTTATTATTATATATGCACATGGTTCTTCTCACGAGCTGTTTCCCCTTTACACACACTCATTATGGTCGCGTTCTGACGACCCTGGGTTTGCACGTCCAGCTATTGGACGGTTGGTTTCCTTTGTGCAGGTGTTCGTTGAGGCTGTATGCTTCGCGAATAGCTGGAGCTTCTTCCTATTCTATTCTGGTACTCTTATCTTTTTAGCTTTCATATTACTTCCTGATTCTTGTCATATCAGCTCAGTTCTTATTCCAGTCACTATTCTAGTTCTCGATTCATATGATATTATGCGTGGTTGACTATATGTATTATTGCAGTGATCGATGATTATTTTAGTTCTGATTTATAGCTTGTTCAGGTTACAATTGAGGCTTAGCGTGTATACGTGGGGTATTTCCCTTGCGTATATACGTCGCCGACTCTCGTCGCGACTCCGTTTCCGCGTATTTTGGGAAGCGGGGCGTGACAAAAGGGCTCTTCCTTTGCAAGCAGTTTTGTTAAGGGCCTAGCGATATTGCTAAAATCCTTAATGAATCGTCAGTAGAACCCAGTATGCCCTAGAAAGGATCTAATATCCGTGATGCTTTTAGGTAGTGGAAGCTTAGCAATCACTTCAACTTTCGCCTTATCCGCTTCAATGCCTCTTCAAGAAATCTCATGGCATAGGACAATCCCCTGTCTTACCATGAAGTGACATTTCTCCCTGTTTAGAATCAGATTCTTTTCCTTGCATCTTTGCAGAACCAACTCAATATGATGAAGACATTGTTCAAATGAATCTCCGTAGATGGAGAAGTCATCCATGAAAATCTTAAGAAAACGTTCTACCATGTCGGAGAACAAACTGAGCATACACCATTGGAATGTTACGAGAGCATTGCACAATCCAAAGGGTATGCGTTGATAAGCGAAGGTTCCAAACATGCAGGTGAACGTGGTCTTTTCCTAATCTTCTGGAGCAATAGGGATTTGATCATATCTTGAGTACCCATCTAGGAAGCAATAGTACTCATGTTCAGCTAAGCGTTCAAGCATTTGGTCGATGAAGGGTAGCGGGAAGTGATCTTTATGGGTGGTTGCATTCAACTTTCTATAGTCGATACAAACTCGAACCTTGGTAGGTAGTCTTGTTTGTACCAACTCTCTTTGCTCATTTTTAACCATTGTAAAGCCAGCTTTCTTTGGGACCGCATGAACATGACTAACCCATTGGCTATCAAAAATGGAATAAATGATCCCATTATCTAATAGTTTTAAAATTTCCGCTCTTACTGCCTCTTGCATAAGTGGGTTAAGTCTGTGTTGTGGGTCCCTCCTGGGAGTCACTTCATCGGTTAAATTGATTCTATGTTGAACTATGGCTAGACTTTTCCTTTGATATCCTTTATTGTCTATCCAATGGCTTCCATATGTCTCTCCAGAATAGACATTAAGTTGTCCTCTTGTTGCTTAGTCAGGTGGGATGCTATGATGACTGGCAGGGTTTCTCTTTCGCCCAAGTAGGCGTACTTGAGGTGTTCAGGTAAGGTTTTTAGCTCTAGGGAGGGTGTTGCTTCATTGGAGTAATATCCAGATTTTCAATTTCGTGATGAGGCATACTTGGGCTTGACACCCAATCCACTACCGAATCTATGATCTGGTCTAGATTAAAATCCTCAGACTCCAGATCAAACTCTGCCTCTGTTTCTATCTCCATGCTTTCCTCATGCTCAATGGTCAGATTTTCAATGAAATTGACCTCATTGACTTCCTTCGTCATGTCTCCAAAGGTCAATCACATGGACCCATTCCTATAGTTAATTATGGCATTGGCTGTAGCAAGGAATGAGTGTCCTAAGATAACCGGAGTTTGAGACTGTGGATTTGACACAGGTTGAGTCTCAAGCACAATGAAGTCAATGGAGTAGATGAAATCCCTGACCTGGATAAGGACATTTGTGATTTCCCCTTCAGGATTTTCACAGATCGGTCAGCTAACTGAATGGTGACTCGAGTTGAACTTAGCTCGCCCAACCCAAGTTGCTGGTATACTGAGAGAGATAGCAAGTTGATACTTGCTCCCAGGTCAAGTAGTGCTCTGTTAATTTCTGTTTGTCCTATGGTGCAGAAAATTGTGGGACATCCGGGATCCTTATGTTTCACCAGAACGGCGAGACAGAATTTTGCATATATTGGTTGTCAAGAACACTTTCTTGGGCACATTTGTGTTTCTCTTCTTTGTACACATATCCTTAAGAAATTTGGCATTGGCTGGGACTTGTTGAATAGCGTCAAGAAGAGGCACATTCAGTTCGACCTAGTTAAACATCTCAAGCATCTTCTCCATGTGCATATTCTTATTGTTGTTCCTAAGCTTATTGGGAAAAGGTGCTACAGGCTTATGAACTTGTTCAGCAGCTTTGTTCTTGTCAGATGTTTGTGGAGCAGATTGGAAGGAATTAGCAGAGGTGGAGGCTGGAGTAGGATCAATGTGGACAGGATTTTTTTGTTGGTAGACAGTTGTCTATCTATTTTTCAGATCGAAGTGTGTGAACAACATTGCACTGGTTGATCGACGGATCCTGAATTTCATATGCTTGATTGGAGCTTTTAGGGTTAACTAGCGGCTGACTAGGTAAAGTATCCTTTGGTCTTTCACTTAGAGAGCTAACTAACTGACTCATTTACATTTCCTATCTCAATACAGCTTGTGAATGGTTACTCAGCGTTTGTCTCTGATTTTGCATGAAAGCGGCTTAAGACTTCATAAAAGCATCCATGCTCTTCTCCAATTTACTGAATTTCTTATCCATTGGTGACCTTTGGGAGGGGGAAGATGGAGCTTGACTAGGGAAATTTGGTGGAGGACTGGAATGGTAAAAATTGTTGGAGAAATTAGGCCTGGGAGGATTGTTCTGGGCCCAAGAGAAATTTGGGTAATTCCTCCAACTGGGATTGTATATTTGCGAGTAGGGATTGTGTTGCGGCCGTGAGTAGGCCGAATTGAGTATGAAAAATAGGACACTCTTTAAAGACAAAGTTTGGTGCTTGACAGTATGAACAACTCGGATTGTGAATTGGTGGTGGGTTGATCTGGTGGACATTGGCTGGCTCTTTTGTTTCTAGAGCCTCTATTCTCCTCATTAGGATTGCAATCTTAGCTTCTGCAGTTATGGATTATTCTAAAGATAGGAGCCCTCCTCTTGAAGCTATAGATTATGAATTCCTTGGTTTTTTTCGAGGCTGGCTCCCATTGCAGGGTTTTCTCAGCTAAATCCTCAAATAAATCCCAACCCTGATTCTCATCCTTTGCAAGAGCCCTCCCTGATACATGATTTCTAACAGGGTTTTCGTCTAATAATCTAAACCATCATAGAGAATTTGGCATTGACGACATTTCTCCACACCGTGATGAGGGCACTGAGCTAGGAGATCTTTGAATTGCTCAAAGTTTCTCCAAAATGGCTCGCTCGGTTCTTGCCTGAACTGCATGATATTCTTTCTAATGAGGGCAGTTTTGTAAATTGGGTAGAATTTCTTTAAGAAGGCCTTGACGAATTCATTCCACGTTGTAACTAAATCTACTGCCAAACTGTACAACCATTTTTTAGCTAGGTCCTCTAGGAAAAAGGGGATGAAACGTAATCTAACGACATCGTCTCCTAGCTGGGGAATACGCATCATGAGGCACACTTCTTCAAATTCCCTAACAAAGAAGTATGCGTCCTCTGATTCTAAACCATAAAACTTTGGAAGAGTGTTGATGAATTGAGGCTTTAATTAAAAAATATTTCCATTTACCTTAAGCAGTTTTATATAAGGTGGCAATGAGGTTCTAATCGGGTAAAACCTGTCTTGAAGTGACGCTATCACCGGTTCTGAATGTAAGGGTAGAGAAGTGTTTCTGGTTAATCTGAAAGTTACAGGAACTCTAATCCACTCTTGCATACAGCACACCACAAACAACGTAAAGACAACAAGCAATCAAAAAGAATAAAAAACAAACAAAAAAGAAAAACAACCACAAAGCCTTAGTCTAAGGTACATAGACCTAGACGACTCCTAACTAGTTGATTCTCCGGGGGAGGTTGTTGCAGGAACTCAACTACAAGCTAATCAGCCAGGAAGGGCAAAACTCGGTGGGAGGAATTCGGACGTGAGCCACGGGCCATAATTACACCAAACCACGGAGCTTCGAGGTTTTGCCTTTCAATCCACTTTCCTTAGACACCGATTTTGCAGGAGTATAGTTCTTGCAATTTTCACCCTCGGTTAATCTCTTAGTAAGTCTGAGATGTCCCTAGGGCCAACGTCTATCAATTTTCAGTTAAAGCTTGGGATAGTTTGAGTGCACTTGGAGATGATTTTTGGGCTAAGGAAGGGTGAGAAATCCCCACCTTATCTTGTTTATTTAGGATTTTGTCCTTAATGTCAATTGTACAAGTGTATAGTTTATTCACAGCAAGGTAAAACTCAAAGCGATAAATCACTCCAAACTGTTGGTCCCATTCTATATGAATGCACATGTACCTTTTCTCCAGCACTCTTTAACAGAAATTGAAATGAATTGAAATAAACACGTGCCCTGAATGCAAGCATCTAATCCAAATTTAAATTAAATAACAAGTGGATTTCTGTTGAGTTTATTATACACGTATAAGGTGAAGCATTCAAGGGAACTAAAAAATTTGAGAAAGCAATTTGATCGGCTTTCGGCAACTCTGCAGAAGAGTTTGTTAGTTGTTCAATCGAAGAAACACGCTTTTACACGAATTTTTCGAGGGCAAATGAATCCCGTGCAATGCCTTTGGCCACCACTTTTGCTTCTCATGATAGTGAGCTCCTTGGTACTTCTCCTACACACAAAAACAAAGAAAAATCTTTAGTATTGAACAATAAAGTTGTTTCCTCCCCGGCACCGGCGCCAAAATTTAATCGTTAAAAAGCAAGCACAAGAAAAAGTAAAGGAATATGGGTCGATGTTACTGCTTTTGCGATTCCTCTGTAGTAGTGAAGTGGTAATACGGGTCGTATCCACAAGGAGGGAGAGCGATGAAAGCTTGATGTGGCTTCTTTGTTCAAGAAAAGAGAAAGTTCTTTGTTTAAAATAAAGAATTTGAAAATGAAAACAAGTTGGTTTCAAGAATTGTTTGGAATTGTTTGGTGGTTTGTAAAAATAATTTTTCTTAATGGTAAAAGCGCATGGTTAACTTTCTACCAAGCGCTCCCACTAATCTCTAACTTCTTGAAGATGTGGCCTCACAATGGATCATAGGCAAGCATACCCCTTATGCATAGGAACTATTCACGTAAAAATCGAGTGAAAGTTCTTCCTTTAACTTTAGCTTTATACGGCAAAAACTTGGACATTCTCTTATCAAGATCCAGTTGAAGGCGAGAATAGAGGAAGACACAAGTGCACTAATGGTATCGGCAAAGTTAAAAGAAAAATCTCTAACTTACAAATACAAGCAGAGTTTAAACTCTATAGATCATCAAAAACCCGTTAAGCATGAAATATAAGAGTGCTAATACTTATTAGTAAGTTAGAGTTAGAACCCTCGTCTTAAAATGTCATAGCTCTTGTTTGCACAAGGTTTATTTGACACTATTGACTCATTTGGGTTATCAATCAAGTTGTTAGAGATTAGTGAGTTAGTAGTTAGTTAGCCATGCAATGAAGAAGTTAGTTAGACATGGTAGTAAAGGAAACAATAAGAGAGAAAAGGTAAAGAGAAAAGGGGTTACACTAAAACAAATAGATAGAAGCAAATGAAAGCAACTAGTAAATGGAAAGAAGAAAGAGAAGTAATTACTTGTATTAGCTTGTCACCCTCCAAATACAACTTTTACACAATCTCTCTCTTTCAGTTTAATGGCTAAACTAACTAGAAGAAGAAGAAAAGCAACAACAACTACAACTCCAAAATCAAACTAACATAAAGATCCTAAAGCTCTAGATATCTCCTTCTGAAGAACCCCTGGGGGTATTTATAGGCACCAGGGAAAAGGGGGCTAGGGGACAACCCCTGGCCCAAAGCACAAGCGCGCCCGCACCTGTACGGTCGTGAAAACGCAGCCCGGGCCCTTATTTTCGTGGCCCTACCACGGCGGCGTGCGCCTGACTTCGGGCAACGTGTCGTCCCTTCTGTCTCCTGTCAGCTGGGTCTTCTGGATTCTGGATTTGATGCCTTGAGCTGACAAAATCTCCTCCCTAAGGTCAATGGCTATATGGTAGGCCTTTAATCACCCATTAAATGCTGACACTTCATGGACCTATGATCAAGCAAGTAAAGCTTTATTAGCAGAATTTTATATTAAATGAATATGCGGATGCTATAAAAATTATGCAAAATTAGAGACTAATCAGTAGTACCCCTAGTTAATGTCTTTGTCGGTGAGGGATCGGCCTCCTGCATGATTCCTACAGTCACCGTCATGGATCTTCTACATTCCCTTCTTTGCTTCATCTGGTTCGGGATACCTTAGATAACGGTCAGAGTGGAGCTTGGAGTAAGATTTCTTATACAAGAGGTCTCCCAGATGAATGTACTTGTGGCTAAGTGTTGAAGCTTCTGGTCTTCAGCTCTGTCGTCAGGCAGGACCGCATTCTTTAGATAGGCGATCATAGGGTTTCCCCATCTTGGGGAGGTGTCTAGGAGGAGAACTTCTCCCCCAGATCGCTGAATGTTGGACTCCACGATGTGTTCGGGAGGGATCTTCCTTCGAAATTTTTACTCAACAACTGACCCCAGACTGGGAAGAAATTCTGCATAATTATTCTTTGACTAGGAGATCTGCTTGAAGTCACAGCGGAGAAATTTTGATTCAGACTGGGGACAAGCTGCAAGTATGCTGCCATTCGCTCATCCTTGGCGGTGTACTCTCCTTTGACTTGACTTCCCACCATAGTGAGTTACAGCGAACCTCGAGTCTGGTGACTGAGTGTCGTTATCATTTTGAGATAGGTGATGACGGCTTCATACTCCACCTTATTGTTGGTAGCAGGGAAGCCTAAGGTGAAAGATTGCTCAGTTATGGATCCTTCTAGAGTAGTGAAGACGATCCTTATCCCAAAATCCTTATTGTTCGATGCTTCATCCACATTAAGGATCCATCCATCTAGAAGGTCACATGGTGTTGGCAGTTCCAAAGTGAACTCAGTAATGTGAAAGTACACCTAGAGGGGGTGAATAGGTATACCACTAACCTAGTGACAAATAATGCGGAATTAAAAACTTTTACACTAACACACTGTAAGCCCCTGATCCTTGATGTACGTATCAGATATCAGTACTCGATATGACGTACAAAGTTGATTTGATCTTTCTAATAGTTAGATTAAGCTAGTTTCAATTCTAGAATTATTTTTCAATATTTTAGATTTTTCAAAATTTTTGAGAATTTTTCTGAATTATTTTAGAAAATCTCCACAGTTGGTGTCGACTGATACTGATAATTAGCTCTACAAATTTTAATTCACAAATAGAGTTGAGTTTCTAAAATATATTTTCACATTGTATCTTAGAATCATATTTTCTATGTTAGGTATTTTTGAAGATTTTTCTAAATTTATCAAAAATCCGGCCAAATTGTGTCGCAAGTATCGGCGATACGTTCTAGGATTTTTAACTTACAAACTGATAGAATTCTTAGAATCTGATTTTACATTCCTCTTTCTTGTAATATTCTTTATTTTACAAAATTTTGGGACCCGTTTGGAACTGGTCAAAAATTTTCTATTTGAATAATAATATAATAATATATTTTATATTTCTTCTTTCTTCCTTTATCTTTTTCCTTCTCTCCATTTTTCTGGATTTCCCCCCACTGACTTTATCACCGCCATAGTCCTCCACTGCCTCTCTCTCCTCTAAATATTCCCCATCTTTTTCTTTCTCTCTCTATTTCACTTCCTTCCCACTCTCTCTCCTCTTCATTATTGTCTCTCTCTCTCTCCTTCCTCTCTCCTCTCCTGTCTAGGCCCGGGGAGGGCTGACGCATCGCTCGTGCCAGGCCAGGTCACAGGCGCTCCAGGCCGGCGCTGGCCGTGCCCCTAGCCGGGGCGCACCCCCAACCCCCAATTCCTCCTTCTCTCCTTCTCCTCCTCCTTCTTCTACTTCCAATTATTCCTCTCTCTCTCTTCCTCTCTATACGCGGGCCCAAACCATTGTCGGCGACCTGGCACTATCGCTGGCCACACGGCTATGCACAGGGCAGCGCTGCTCTCCTACTCTCCTCTGTTCTTTCTTTTTCTCTCTCTCTCCTCTTTTTAATTTTGTATAACCCAAATTCATTTAATTCAAAACCCTATAACCTAATATTCTAAACCCAATAATCTGCTACCCAAATCCATTAACCTATTACCCATTTACTTAAGTAATGGGTTGGGTTATCAGATCCCAACCTGACCCGTTAGTAACCCATATCTGCTCCAAAAGTTAATAAAGGTAATTTTCTTTAAAAACCCATATTAAATAATATTTGTTGCATTTTTATCCTTATTAATTACATATTTAACCTCTTTATATGGTTTATAGCATTTAGATGTTGTCTGGAGCATCCTGTGTCTGATCTGGACGATTCTGGAACCGTTGCCATCGTTAGAAAGAGAGATACCTTTCTATAGCCATGTTGTGAGTATTTTTCTATTATAAATTGTATTTTTATGTTGAGTGAAATTGGTTACTTTATTTAAATAAAACAAGATTACCAGTAAATCCCTGTAATTATTATTCAATAAATTGTAATTATTGTTATAACACTGTAATTGGAATATGCCTGACTACTCTTTAAACACACTTAATAATAAATCATCCTTTTTTTGATTTATTATCTATAAATTTATATTAAGTAATTAAAAGACGTTGACAAAGGAAAATCAAGATTTATAGTTAAATACGGTAGCGTATGTAATTGTATGATATCGATCATGTTCATAATATTAAAATCTTTACAACAAAATAATAATAAGCTGACACAAGTTCACATCACCTCAATATTGGCACTGGTACGCGAACATTCTAGTACATTAGACATTATATTTTATGTAAATACCCATTATACTAGATACTGTTATTCCATGTACATGTATCACTGTTACACAGATACTGATACACACGACACTATTATTGCATGTTCATGAACCATTGATACACGGATACGTTATACACTGGATACCATTACACGGATACTCTGTACGCTATTATTCAAGTATATATCGTTGTTGCATAGAATCACTTGATTGCCTTTGTATTTCTTATTGCATGGATCACTGTTTATATCACATGACTTATTACTACCTGGATATTCTTGTATTTCTGTTACATGATTGTTTCCTGTTACTGATATTGATACCCCGTTACTGGATGTGTGAGTTGTTGATATGCGATGTATGAAACTAAGTGCCACGTGGATCCAAGCCACGGGGCTACCTCCAAAATCCCACATCTATTGTTTCTCATTTTCTATTATCTTGACTCATACTATCAACAGAGCTCATATCTTGTTATCGTTTTACATGTACCAAGCGCTAGACTTGTTCTTGAACTGTGTAGTTTAAATATAATAAATATAACTTGAGAATGGGGGAGACTTAACGGTTGATTAGATCTTGTCGGATGGATGTCAGGATCCATTATTTGTCCCAATGCAGGGGTCAGGGTAGTGCTGGCTACTGTCTGTTATAGATCATGAGCTCCCGTTTCCCATTATGCTATTAGCTCATGGAGCTCCCGTTTCCTGTTACTTGATATAGCCTTAGCAAGTTGACCTGGTCTCACAGCCTGGGGTTTGTTTAAGACCGTGATCCCACGTATGCATGGGATACACTCACCTGATAAAAGCTCCTTGACCATTGGGGTTCCAATTAACATAATAAAATGATAAAACAATAGTGACATTTGGAATGCTTATTATTTGGTCACTCTCTTGTTCGGATAATGGTACCCGTATACCTTATCAGAATGGGTTTGTCCGGAGTGCAGGCTCGGATAATGGTACCCGTATACCTTATCAGAATGGGTTTGTCCGGAGTGCAGGCTCTGATATGAACTGCCAATGGTTATGACACTGGAAGAGATTGATTAAAATACCAGGAGGTACTAATTGTTATTATTGTATTAATAACATGACTTGCCCAATACATATATAATAATGATTAGTTATACTTGTTACTATTCCTGATATTTAATCCGATCCGCTATCATGTCACCTGTATACCTTGTTATACTTCCTTATACTTGTTACAATCCATATGATGACACACTAATCATGTACACATATACTCTGCATTTCATGTATTATGTTTCATGTATACCCTGTAGACATTATGCCACCCACATATCCACTATCAAATCACCTATAGTATGGTTATTCTGCATACTTTATGTCTCCATGTTCATATTCCTCATGACACCCTTATATTACTGGTATTATTAGATGAAACAAAAAATATAACATAAGTAAAATGGGTGATCGAGGGAAAATCACGCACAAAAAGTGTTGTTTTGAAATCAAGCGATAAAAGTGTATGCGCTTTTGGCTTCCTCGATACTTCTGTTATAGTATGGTGGCTAAACGGGTCAAATCCACAGGGACGGGAAGCGATAGAAGCTTTACCGGTCTATTAACGTATGTGTTAATGGTTCTTTTATGTTTTAAAGAATGAAAAGGAAAGAAAACAATGAACGAAAAACAAGTGTATAGTGGAAACAAAGATAGAAACATTGAAGAGATTATTTTTGTGACTTTTGATATATTTCTAAAACAAGGTAAAAAGGAAAGAAAAACTCATGGCTACTAACTACTAATTGCTCCATCAATATGATAATCTCTTAGTGATAGTTGCCTCACATGTATCCTTGGCCATCACTAGTCCTTAGTTCAAGAGTTTTACAAAGCATGACCCATAAGATCACTTTCATGTCCAAACTCGACAAACAAAGCAAGCTACACTTAAACCATCAAAACTAACTAGAGCAAACATGAAATACAGTAATGATAACTTGTTAGAGAGTTAGATGTTAGAGTGTTAGAATCCATCATCATGAGCCATCAATGGCTCTTGTAAGAGCAAGACCAAGTAGAGGCTATTAGATTCATGTGGATTATCAAGTAAGGAGTTAGCAAGTTAGTGGTTAGTAGTTAGTTTTCATGAGAAGAAAAATTATTTAAACACGTAAAGAGTTAGAGAGAAGAAAACAAGTAGAGATAAGAGAGAACCTTTCATAGAGTATCACCCTCCATTACAAGCACTCTTGCTTTCATCTTATGTACTACTCTCTTCCCTATTATAAGATCTACAAGAAATGGGGAATACAAAAGGAAGTAGAAGAACAACTAACCTAAACTAAAAAGAGAAACTACTCTAAAAACTACATAAATAGAGAAGAAACAACCCTAAAAACCTTCTCCAAACTCTTCTCCCTGAGCTCTAGAAATCCGAGGGTATTATAGGCCAAAAGGGGCATTGGGGGAGCTGTAGGGAGTCGTGCGTCGAAACTCGACGCACGACTCCACAGTATGGACGCGAAAACACAGATATGACCACGTTTTCACGGCCATACTGTGGCCAGGCGCGCAGCGTCGAAGTCTGCAAGGTCATGATTGCTCTAATGTCAGGGTATGGGCTGCTGCTTTCTTATTTTTTGCTCCCTGCAGCAACAAAATGGGCTTCCAAAGTCAATAGCTCTATTAGGATCTAAAAATCACCAAATAAATGGGATTTTTTATCTTATTTTTCATCCCACACTATGAACCTAGGAACACACAAGAAAACTATTATTTAGCAGAATTTTATAAAGAATAAGTGTGAAAGTGTGGTATGAAAAAGGCAATATTGGAGACTAATCACACCTCCACACTTATCTTTTACTCGTCCCGAGTAAAACAGAAAAATTAAGAAAATTATTACACCACTTTCGTAGGTGACGTGATTGCACTGAGCATGTGCAATAAGCCATTAAACCTCTAAGTTTCCCCTAAAGGAGGAGTTTTGTCTCCTGAGGGTTTTCAACGGATTACACCCACAAAATCTATAAAGAAAGAAATCAAATGTTAGTATTTTAAAAATGCATTTTGAAATAGAGAAAAGTGTTGAAATATTTTTTCAAAAATTTAAGGGATCCAAGGTCATAGGTTAACCAGAAATTATTCTTCCTTAAACTAAGTCTAAATGCAAAATCTTGTTATAAATTAAATGTAAGAATTTAAAGTTGAATCGATTCTTTAATCTTTCATAAAACTCTTAAAAAAATATGCACTTTGTGAACTGTGAAGATTTTTGGGATGTCGATTCTAACTTTCATGCCATTTATTTATATTATTTTTTTTATTTTTTTATTTTTTAAAGCTTTTTTAGGCTTTCTAGCTTACCTGGGTAGTGAATCTTTAGCCGGTTACTCTCAAACCAGATGGTTTTAGGGAATCAGATGAGAAAACATCCCTTGAGTTTAAGGACTCAAGTAAACAAGGACACAAAAATAAAGGGGATTATTATGTTTTTGTCTACCATTTTAGGCGTGAATAATCATACTTCCTGAGGCATAACTGTCCAGCTTCAATAAGTGATTTTTATTATCAACATATGTGTGTGTGTGTATTATAGCATTTTCAGTCTTTGTTTTAATCCTAAAAAATTGTACAAGCGTGAAGTGCATATGTCTAAGGCAAAAAAAATTCAAGATCAAATTATCTTTCCAATCTTACTTTCTTATCTTAAAATTTAAACAAGATCTATTATTTTGACATAATTTTAGGCCTTCTTAATTCCTAAGATTCTCTTAACTTTCTTAAAAATAAATCAAAACTATTTCTCTTATGTCAAAAAATTTTGTAAAAAGAAAAGAAAAAAGTTTCTATACAAAAGAAAAATCTAAAAATTTTCTAAAAAGAAGTGTAAAAAAAAATTTTAAAACTAACTATGTTAGTAAATCCTCCCCGACACTTATCTCATGCATTATCCTCAATGCAACATGAATGTGTATATACATGAAATAAAATAAGGAAGGAAAAATTACCTCAGGATGGTGGTCTGATTGGCCCACGAAATGTTACCAAATCACATATTATGGAATTCACAGGAACCCACCAGTGATCTTTCGAATATAACCCATAAAAAGAATAATGAAGTGAATGGTCTTATTTAAAAAATTATCCCCATCCAATTTTTAATTTTTAAAAATAATTACTGAGTCATTTTCTTCAACATCCTTGTTCAACAATGAAGTATGATTTTTGGAGATGATTGATTTGGACTCAAATGGAACAGGAACAAAAACAATACCGACTCGAGAATTTGACTCAGATCAAGTCGAGATTCAAAAGGGGGAGTCGAAATAGGTTCAAAAATAGGGTCCAAACTAAAGAATTGATGTTGCCACACTTTTCTCATCAACGAAATGTGATTGTAAGATATTGGTGATTCAATCTCATGGTGTACAGGTATAGGGTTCAATGTTAATTCCGAGATAGAGAAAAAATCTTATAAAGATATCGGAGTCATTATTGAGTCAAAAAGTGAAATAGAATTATCAACTTGAGGTTCAGGATCACTTTCATGTTCAATTTCAATTTCAAGAAAGGGATATCATGAAAAATGTCAATGTGATTTTCAAAACTTGAAGTTTGCTCAATTTGCAATGGGTGTGCTGAAATTGAATCTTGGTTTCTAAAATAACATGATTCTTGGGTCCAATCGATAGAGTTATGGATTAGTCAAAAATTGACAAGAAAGACTTTTCTCATTTTCATTAATCAATTCATTCATTATTGAGTCTAACCTATTGATGGGCCAGGTAATAGAATTTTGAGTCTGAATCATGTCTTCTATACTCTTGGTAATTAGTTTTTCTTGAAAAGGTGAGCATGGAAGTTTGTTTTGAAAATTATGGTGAAGTCGTGAGTCAATCAGATTTTACGGTTGTTGCTTGGACTCATGCAAAAGTTCCATATTCATTTTCAAGAAGGATGGTTTCTCATTTTGAATCAGTGTAACTGAAAAGATGAGTATGACTCTTGAAAATTGTGTTGAGATGATGAGTCCAACATATTTTGAAATTGTCGTGTTGTTTCACAAAAGACTTCCGAACATTTTTCTAGCTTATATTTTTCTTCAATTAGATGTTCTAGAAAAGGAATATATGGAGTTTGATATGGGAAGGATTGTGAATTGAGCAAATTTTGAATTTATTGTTGGGACTTAAGCATGGCTTCCATACTCCTTTCCAAATCGGAATTTTCTACGGAGGGTGGTTCTGGAAAAGGAGTATACTAAGCAAAATCGGGGAATAAATATTACAAAAATTGTGGATAAGGTGGTTAAAAATTTGAGTCGAGGGAGGTGAATCCCCATTGACTCTATGAAGAGTGAAAATTATTTTCAAAATTATAGTCATAGGATTGGGGATATGGGTCATATTGGGTCAGATAATCCCAATCTGGCATATATGGTTGGTTCATGTTGTATGTAGCCAGGTCGGAGTTATTCGAGTCAAATGAAGTCAAAGTGAAAAATAGATTCATTTGGTTAGAAATTTTTTTGTTATATTCCATTTTATCACAATAATCACAAAAAAAAACAAGCAAACAAAGAAAAAGAAAAAAAATTCAAAACAAGTCTATACTAGGGTTGAGCTAGACCTAGACGACTCCTAACTTGTTAAACTGTTCACGGGGGGTACCTTGTAGAAATTTGATCACAAGTTAATCGATCAGGTAGGGGCAAGACCAGTAGGAGGTATCCGTGCTGGAGCAACAGACCTAATTATGCCAAACTACTGTTCTTCGAGGTTTCGCCTCTCAATCCCCAACCTTGGATACTGATTTGTCAAAGTCAAACTCTAATAACTTCACCCTCAAGTCAATCTCCTAAATGAGGCTGAGATGTTCCTAGGAGCCAACGTCTAATAAATTTTATTTATGCTTGGGTTGTGTGAGTGAGGAGGTGATTTTTAGGCTAAAGAAGGGTAATACATCCCCACCTTATCTTGTATTGGTTTTGCCCTTAAGTCCTATTCGTGCAAGTATTCAATATAGAAAAGAATAAAGAGACAAATCAAGTAAATCACCCACGTATTTGTCCTATGCTATATGTAATGTCATATGTACACTTCGGTCCATATCACAGCAATAGAAGATTAAAATACAATATATTGGAATGAAAATTGACACGTGCCTAGATGCAAATGTCTAAACCGTTTTAAAACATTCAATTATCGTATTTTAGTTCTTAAAATTATTACAGTGTACAGGTAATATAAACAAAAACTATCAGAAGAATATAGCAATATACAAGAATTTACCCAACCACACGAAAGCAAGTGTGGACTTCTGTAATGCTTAAAATTTGACCTATATGATCATACACATATTTTGCATTCTTTTCATTACACTCTTACATTTATCATGTAATAATGATGCTAATTTTCTTGTCTTAAATATTTATTTTGCAGAAGATAATAATGAAAAGAAAGAGGATTAAATCAAATAAATACCAGTTAAAATCAGATTTAACTGGATCTATTTGGTTAGCTGAGGATAATCCCAGATCTAGTTAGAACAAATCAAGGATTGGGGCAAATGTTCAGCTGAAGATCAGAGCAAATCAGACTGGATACAGTTTAGCATTTTAATCATATCTTTTGCTACCGAATCTCAAATCTGATGATTCAAGATGATTCAGAAAGAAGATTCAAAGGGCTACAACTTTTATGTTGATCACTTTTTCGTATTCTATCATCTATTAAGCAATATTCAGCACTCAATACGTCATCAAACTGCAGAACAGATTCTGGATAAATCCAGTATGGAGATAAGGTGAAGATTGAAAAATTAGCCAACTCTTCCTATCTCCCCACACTCTCCCTTATCATTATTTTTCCTATAAATACTTGTACTCATTGAGAGATGAGGAAGACTAAGAGAGAGGGCTGAAAAGCTAGAAAAAGAAAGTTTTGAGCGTTGTAATGCGAGTTGGAGAGGTCAAGATGCTTTGTATTTAATGCTTATGGAATAAAATTCAGATTTCTTCTTCACAATCTTGCGGCATTCAGTCTAAGTTTTTCTTTAATTTTCTCTTTATTTTTATTGCTATTCTTTTCTTTCATATTTTATTTCATGAAGTCATCTCTTTTCTTTTATTAACTTCTTTTGTTTTCAGCATCGCTTGGAGGAGGGAGACAACAAGGCGACGACAAGAAATAAGTTCACTAGTTCATCTACCTCTTCCTTCGTACCAATCTTTTAATTTTTTTTTCCTTCTTATTTTGGGCATTCAAATCTTCACAAAAAGGTTAGTATTTCCTTCTTCTTTTGCTTTCTTCATATTTTTATTTTTCTTTTGCTTTCTTCTACAAGATTTATTTATTTATTTATTTAAAAAAAATAAAATTCCAACCTTCATTCAAGGGATTTCTCAACTAGAATAAGATAAGATTGAGATTTTTAATAACTAAAATTTTAAGAACAAGTCTCTGTAGATTCGATCCTATAACTTACCACTACACACTTTGCCAAAAAGATTTTAGTAAGTTTAGGTTTTATAACTTGTACGTGATTCAACAACGATGGAGTTTTTCATGAATTTCGAATCGCGAACAGTTTTTGGCGCCGTTGCCGGGGACTTGTGAATTTTTTTGGTTTTAAAAAAAAAAATCAACATCTAATCTTTTTCTAGTTTAATATTAAAAAAAAATTTAAAAAAAATTCAGAAAAAAATTTTAAAAAAATCAGATTTCTTTTTGTTATTTTTCTTTTCATCCCTAAGATTTAATTTCAAATTTTCTTTTGCAGGGATATTGCATGAACAAAAGAAGACTTGCACAACAAGAAGAAGTTTGCTTGCTTTTGACATATTCCATTGCTAAAATAAAAACAAATATAAACTTGCTTGCTTCAGAGTCGCCGGAAAGGTTAGTATTTTCTAACTCTACCCACGAATCTCTTGTCAGTGGGGTTTTGGAGGTGCTTATTGATTGAATTTTGTGCTGCATTAGTGCATATTTGCATAAAAAGATCTTAAGAGCTGTCCCCCCTCACATAAGGTCGGGATTTCATCACCCGTTCCTTGGCTCAAAAATCACAACCGCATATAAGTGTTTTCCCAAGCTTGAACTAATTTAAAATCAATTAGAACTCAGCCACTAGGATTTCAAGCTCATTTAAGTGGAACTATTTTGGGAAGACTCCGGTGAACACTTTCAAGCTCGCGAAAGAGGGCTTTCTTATCTAGAAAGGGTGACTTAGCCATTGCGGCGGTGCCTGGCCTGGAAGAAGGACCGAGGAACTTTCCTGTCTAAGAAAGGGTGGCTGAATTTAGTAAGTGCCTGGCCTGGGGGAAGAGCCGAATCGCTTGTTTGACGGGTTTAACCGGTAAACCCACTATCCTTCCAACCCAGTTAGGAGCTGTCTAACTAGGAGAATTCTATTCTCTTAAGATTAAAAAAAAAAAATTGATTACCTTGAAATTAAATTCAAGATAAAAAAAACACTTGATTGCAATTGATTGGTTGAGTCATCTTGTGTGTAATCTTATTTAGGATTTAGAAAATCCTTCATCAGGGCAGTACCCTGGTTCATGCGAAAGTGGGTTCGTATTAAGGGTCGATTAGAATCCATTATTGTTTCTGACCCTACTGCAACAATGGGTGACACTAATGAAACCAAACAAATGACTTTAAAGGATTACATGTATCCTACAAGGTCCACCCAACCTTCCTGTATCACCTTGTCAGCCCTTACGGCAAATTTCGAGATTAAATCTGGGATGATACAGATGCTTTCAGTCTTTCGGGGATTGACAAATGAGAACCCATATCAACACGTTAGGGAGTTTGAGGATATTTGTGGGACCATGAAGTATCATCAAATGACAGAAGAATCCCTAAAACTTAGGCTATTCCCATTTTCTCTAAAAGAAAGAGCCAAATCTTGGCTTCTTTCTCTCCAACCGGGTTCAATTTCTACTTGGGTAGGATTAGCCGAAGCCTTCTATAGGAAGTTCTATTCTAAGCAGAAAACTGCTACCATACGTCAAGCCCTCAACATCTTCCATCAACTACAAGGGGAGACGTTCTTCACATATTTTGAAAGATTCAAGGATCTTTTACTTGAGTGTCCCCATCACGGATTCGAAAAGATCCGTTTGATTCAAATTCTTTACGAAGGGTTAGACTACTCGAATAAGACCATAATTGAATCCCTTTGCAATGGAACATTCACGAGCAAAACGGCTGATGATGCATGGCAATTCTTTGAAGAGGTAGCAGAAAATACTCTAGAATGGGAGCCTGTTAGTGTTGATAATAAGCAATTTACCACCTCAACTGCCACTAATAAGGGTGGTATATATAAAGTCAACCCTAATTTTGAGAGTGATGCCAAATTGATATCAGTAGTACGAAGACTTGAAGCATTAGAATTGAGCAAGGGAGCACAATCTTCAGCTTCCGAACCATCCAAGCCAGTGGTGTCTCCCATTTGTGTCCTTTGTGACAGCCAAGACCACTCAGTAGAACAATACCCTGGGTTGCCAATTATCAAAGCGGAGCAAGCAAATGTACTCAATACATTTCGCAAGCCCAATCCCAATAACAACCCATTTAGTGAAACATACAATCCAGGATGGCGGAATCATCCCAACCTTTCATGGAAGTCTCCTCAAAGATAAGGTTATGGTGGATCATCATCATTTCAAGGACCATCTTCTAATAATCAATTTCTCAAGGGAAATCAATTCAGCACAACACCATCTGTTCCTCCATATGTCCCTCCCAATCAAAGAAAACCATCTTTAGAGGACACTCTCCAACAATTCATGCAGAGCCAACTAATAAATAATCAAACTCAAGCCCAAATGTGTCACAATCAGGATCAAACGATAGCCAGGCTCGAGGTTCAGATAGAACAGTTAGCTGCAACTGTTAGGGAGAGAGAGAAAGGACATTTCCCTAGTCAAACTGTGCCCAACCCGAGAGGACAACCTGCTCCTCAAAATACTCCAACAGGCCAATTTGAAATTAGTTCTGATTCAAACCGTCAAGTCCAACCATCCATACTTTACGGTCAGGCAAGAGAGTGGACAACCAAGTCCAAGATCCACCAAACAATCCTAATACTGTAAAAGAAAAAAAGGAACCAAAGGAGTCAACAAAGAAAGATGATCCATTTATTGTTGACAATCAAGATAAACCTTTTGTGCCTAAAGCCCCATTTCCTCAACGTCTTCAACCAACTAGGAAGAAAAATCACTGCGAGGGAATTTTGGAAGTTTTCAAAAACGTTCAAATCAATATTCCATTCTTGGATGCCATTAATCAGATACCTTCATATGCTAAATTTCTAAAAGACCTAACCACGGTTAAGAGGAAAAGTTCTGTGCCTCGTGAAGCTGCATTTGCTACACAGGCATCATGTCTCATCCAGCAACCCATTGCACCCAAATATGAGGATCCAGGGAGTCCAACTATTTCTATTAGGATAGGAGATCAGGTTATGGATCGGTGTCTACTAGATTTAGGGGCAAGTGTAAACCTTTTACCCTATTCTGTGTACAAACAATTAGGTTTAGGGGAGTTACAACCCACTAACCTTACATTGCTTCTAGCAGATAGGTCAGTTAAGGTCCCTAAGGGAATTATTGAAGATGTTATTTTGAAGGTCGACGAATTCTATTTTCCTGCTGACTTTGTGGTCTTAGACACTGAACCAGTTAGAGATCCAAGCAATCACTCCCCTGTGATTTTAGGGAGACCATTCCTTGCTACTGCTGATGCTGTTATTAGATGTAGGAATGGAGTCATGACCTTATCATTTGGGAATATGACAGTTGAGCTAAACGTTTTCCATACTAGTTCCCAGCCACATGTAATGGACGATCATGAGGAGATCAACATGATTGATGTGTCAGTCAATCACACCTTTGAGGAATCTTGCTATGAAGACCCCTTGGAGAAATGCTTGGCCCATTTTGGAATGAATTTTGATATTGAGGAGTCTGATTGTTATACATATTTGCATATTTTACCACTTCCATACCATGCATATTGTATACAAAAATGAGATTTTTAATCCTTTTTCTCTCTATTTTTGCAGGTCCACAACTGAAATGAGAGAAAGCCCAAAATCACTTTAATTAGCAATAATTAAAGAGATTAATTCCAAGCCCAAAAGAGAGCCCAAGTTTAAACCCAGGATCCAGAGAATTCTACGCGCCAGCTCAAGATTCTAGAAGGCCACGTGGATAACAACCTTGTAACAAACTCGTACCAGAAAGTTGTTACCCAACAACTTCAGTTGAGCCGCAAAATCCGGGATTTTGCCGCCAAATTGCGACAGTTGGAAGTCTGTTGGAGCTCCGGATTTTGCTCCAACAACCTGGCTCTAGATGCTTCTCTCTGAGGCTATAAATACAGGACCAGGGCTTGCGCAACAGAGTGTGGAAGAGAGATTAGAGATTAGAGATTAGATGCTTGTATTTTTTGTAGGATTTTTGTAGTGCTCTAGATCTTCTTCCTCCCTAGAAATTCTGCAAAAGAGAGTTGTAAGATAGAGAAAGCTTGTGTAGACCAAGGTGTGACAACTTGTGAAGTAAGGATTGATCCATTCTCTTCTTCTCTACTTGAGCATTTTCTAGTATTACTTGCTTTCTTTACTTCTAGCTTTACTTTACTTGCAATTTAATTCATGCTTTGCTTTTCTTTTATTGTAATGGCTAGTAGCTAATTCTTTCTTTTCATGGCTAGCTAACTACTTACCTTGCTAACTACTAACTCATGGGTGATTGCTATCTTTAATCTTGCAAGTTGTATGGTCTTCTCTTCTCCGATGGGTTACTTTCATTGCTTGACAAGTATCTTGTTGTAATTCTCCATATGATTCATGTGTGCCTCATTTAGAGCCTTGTCTAGAACAAGTGCCTTGATGGAACATGGAGATGGATCACCAATATGCTATTTGTTGTACAACTTCTTTATGTCCATTAATGAATGTTGTATCCTCTTCCTTAGCATCCCTTGAGTGTAGCTCTTTTGATTCCATTATTGAAAGTCTAATTTGTAGGCCAATGACATCTATGAGGCTACAAGAAAAGTCCAAGAATGGTCACCCGTCATCCAAGTGGGAAAGTAATTAGACCAACACGCAAGACAAATCTTGGCCGATGAATCAACATGAGGCACGCATTCACCATCACTGAGTTTAGTACGTTTTTAGCAAGGAAGTAAGGTTAGCTAGCCATGGTTTTCTCACCTTCAAATCTTTTATAAAGTTTTCATTCTTTTAGTTGTAATCCCAAAGCCAATCTTGTTTTGATTTCTTTTCATTTTCCATCATGCACAAATCAACCAATTCTTCTATTTTCTTTTCCATGTTTCTTGCATTTGTGTAAATAACAAAGAAGAATTTTCGTTTTCTTGCTTCACTTCGAACCGTAACACTTCCATCGCTAGCTCTCCCGGAGAATCGACCCGGTATAGCGTTTGCTATAACGGAGATTGGAAAGGATACATTGACCTTATAAATACATTTGTGGATTGATCAAGCACAAAGGTTTACTCTAAACCTTCTTTCTTTGACATCATATCTGTGCAATCTACAACACGATTCTTTCCCAATCAAATTTTTGGCGCCGTTGCCGGGGAGAGCAACGGTTTTTGATTTCAAGTGAAGAACTAAACGAATCTTCTTCTCTGTTGCAGGTTACAGGTTGAAGAAACAGGAAAATTTGCATTGCAGAAACGTATAAGTGGACCTGGGCCTCTGCTCTCGAAAGCAGAGACCAGGATCCCTCTGAATTGCCACAAATTCTGGGTTTTTGCCGCAGAATTGCGGCAAGGAGGAGTGAACTACTGACATAATTTCTGCAGGGTCTCCAGATTTGCAAACTACAGCTGCTGCAATAATTCTTTTCTTGTATTCTTCACCATACTCCTGCTAATAAAATCAACAGTAAAAAATTGGTTGAAAACGTTAAAAATTGTTTAGACATTTGCATCATTAGGCACGTGTCTTTTCAATTCATTTACTTTTACTGTTGAAGAGTGCTGGAGGCAAGGTACGTGCGCATTGCATGTAGACTAGGAATCATCTCTTGCTTGATTTTCATGCTTTGAGTGAATCCTTGTTATATCTCGTACACTTGCACAATCCAATTTTAAGGGCATAACCCATAAATAAGATAAGGTGGGGATTTTATCACCCTTTCCTTAGCCCGAAAATCATTTTCCCAAGCACTCACTAACCCAAGCCTAATTTAATAAAAAAATAGACGTTGGCCCTAGGGACATCTCGGACTCATTTAGGAGATTATCCTAAGGGGGAAAAGTGTTGGAAATTGACTCTTGTAAAATCAGTGTCTAGGAAAGGGATTGAGGGCCGAAAGCCCGAAGGTTGGTGGTTACTTAATTAAGGAACGTCTCTGACGGAAAACCTCCCAACAACCTTGCCCTGACCTGGCTGATTAGCTTGTGGTCAAAGTCTACACTAAACCTCCCGTGGACGGTCTAATCAGTTAGGAGTCGTCTAGGTCATAGGTCTACCCTAACTTAGGTTAGAATTTTTTTCTTTTTTGTTTGTTTATTTTGTTTCTTTTTTATTGTGATTTTTTTTTGTGTGAAATGGCATTCAATAATAATAATTCTTTCCATCCTAATAATAATTCATATTTCACACCGACTTCATATTCGGATAATTCCAACCCGGTGTTTTACAATATGCACCAACCACATACGCCGGGTTGGCCTTATCCGAATCAATATGACCCATACCCCCATCTAATAACCATAATTTCCATAATGATTTCAACTCGTCACAGAGTCATTGGGGATTCACGTACCCCGAGTCAAATTTTCAAACTCCTTATCCACCATATTCACCTTGTCCACAGTATTCATTTCCCGATTCCGCTTCATATACTCCTTTTTCTGAACCACCAATTGAAGAAAAATCTGAGTTACTAAGGAGTTTAGAAGCCAATTTACAAAGGGCCGAGCAAAAACTGCAAACATTGGCCTCTCCAATTCCACAGTATTTTCAAGAGTCTTACTCAGTTCCACCTTTTCATAATGAACAACCATTTACCTTGGAAACGAGTAAAGAACTCTTGTGTGAGTCCAAGCTTTAATCTCCACACATGTGTGACTCACATTATTCACAAACTTTCCAAAGTCAAGATTCTTATACTCCCATTCTAGAGCAGCCATTTGTAGAAATATCACGTTTAGAAAAGAGTATAAACATCTTGCAAGAGTCTTTGTTACAATATAAAAAAACACGTGCCGAGTCTTTCAATAAGGTGGATGAACAATTGAGTCAATTGGTTAATATCTATAGGAATGAGGAGACTCTATCTTATCAACCTTTGACTAATTCAGCTATGCCACACTCTATTGATATGACTCAAGACTCCTGTCATTTTGGAAATCATGATTTAATTTCAGCACAACCACCTGAACTTGTCCAAACTTCAAATCTCATTGACATTTTGGCAAGTTTTCCATTTCCTGAAATTGAACTTAAACATGAATATGATCCTGAACTTCCACTTGATGATTCAATTTTCCTTCCTGATTCAATTATGACTCTGGTGTCTTCACATGATTTCACTTCATTTCCCGAGTCAGTATTGGATCCAGTGCCAGTCCATTTTGAAATTGAATCACCAATCATTTATAATCATATTGAACTTGACCAATTTCATACTTTTGAAAGTCCCATTGATAAATTGGCAAGTTCACATTTTTGTGAAATTGAACTACATGAGGAATGTGATCTCGAACCCCAACTTAGTGATTCAATTCTTTTTCCTGATTCAATAATGATTGGGGTAACTTTACCTGACTTCAATCTTTTCCCGGAGTCGACATTGGATCCTGTCCCAATTCATAATGAAGTTGAATCACCCATCTTTGAGGATCATATTGAACTTGACCAATTCTACACTTCTGAAGATACTATTGACAAATTGGCAAGTTCTCCATTCTTTGGTATTGAACTACATGAGAAATGTGACCTAGATTCTCACTATCTCTTTACTTCTGAAACTGATTGTACAATTCTGACGGAAAACGTTGACCTTAGTTTTGAAGAATTGTATGGCAATGAGCTTGAATTCCTTAATATTGGAAGTAAAGAGATATCACCCATATTAGATCACATTCCATTGTTGGACAATACATGTGGACTTGAGCTTCATTTTCTTGACTTGGACCTAATTCCTGAAATCATTTCGACTCCTGAACCATCACTTGACTTAAGTCACTTTCCTGAGTCGGTATTAGATCCTGTCCTTCCTTAGTCCAAGTCAACAGTTCTATCATTTCATACACCACTTTGGGACAAGGTAGTTGACAAATTTGATTCTGAAATTAATTATGGAAAATGGAAATTAGATGGGGTCCATTACGTAATAAAGATCCTTCATGGATTTATCTTTTTAGTGGGTTATATTCACGATATTTCTGGTGGGTTCCTCAAAACCCAAAGCAAAGTTGATTGGGCCATGTTTCGTGGACCAATCAGACCACCACCGGAACCACCACCTTAAGGTAATTTTTTTCCTTCCCTTTCCATTTTGTTTCATGCATATATATATCATGATGCATTGAGGACAATGCATGAAATAAGTATGGGGGAGGGTTTACTAACATAGAGTTTTTAGATCTTCTTTCTTTTACACTTCTTTTAAAAAAAAATAATAGAAAAAAAATTTAAAAAAAACTTTTTGAAATAAGAGACAAAGTTTTGATCTATTTTTAAGAAAATTAAGATGTATCTTAGAAATTAAGAAAGCCTTAATTATGACATCTTAAACCTAGTTGAAATAATAGATCTTGTTTGAAATTATAGGCTAAGTAAGTAAAATTAGGGAGATATTTTTATCTTGAATTTTTTTGCCTTAGATAAATATGCACTTTACACTTACACATTTCTGGGATGAAAACAAAGACCAAAAAGGCCATATAAAAAAGAAAAAGAAAGAAAGAAGAAAAAAAATATATATATAAATAAAACATCACCTATTAAGCTGGATAATTGTGCCTCAAGAAGCATGATTATTCACGCCTAACGGTGGTAAAGGAAATAAATAATCCCCTTTAGTTTTGTGGCCTTTTTTACTCGAGACCTTAAACCCGAGGGATGTTTTCTCATCTGGTGCCCTAAGACCGTCTGGTTTGGGAGTCATCGGTTATAGGCTCGCTACAAGGGTAAACTAGAAAGCCTAAACTAAGGGAAGAAAAAAGCAGAAAAAATATATATATATATATATAAATAAATGGCTTGATGGTTGGAGTTGAAATCCCAGAAATCTTCACTAAGCACGGTGTGCATACTATCTAGGTTTTATGAAGGATAAAATATTCAATCCAATTTTGAATTCTTACCTTAATTGAATACAAGATCTTGCATAGAGACTAAGTTTAAGGAAGAATGATTATAGGTGGACTTATGACCTAAGATCACTTATATTTTTGCAAAAATAGTTTGAAAACATGTCTCTCTTTCAAAATGAATTTTCAAAAACACTAACATTTGTTTTCTTTCTTTATGGATTTTGTGGGTGTAATCCGCTGAAAACCCTCAGGAGACAACACTCCTCCTCTAGGGTACCTAGAGGTTTAACGGCTTGTTGCACGTGCTCAGTGCAATCGTGTCACCTACGAAAGTGGTGTAATAAATTAGTTAGGATTTTCTTTTTTCTTTCTTTTTCTTTCTTTTTTTTTGCTCGAGGACGAGCAAAAGCTAGGTATGGGGGTGTGATTGTTATACATATTTGCATATTTTACCACTTCCATACCATGCATATTGTATACAAAAATGTGATTTTTAATCCTTTTTCTCTCTATTTTTGCAGGTCCACAACTGAAATGAGAGAAAGCCCAAAAATCACTTTAATTAGCAATAATTAAAGAGATTAATTCCAAGCCCAAAAGAGAGCCCAAGTTTAAATACAGGATCCAGAGAATTCTACGCGCCAGCTCAAGATTCTAGAAGGCCACGTGGATAACAACCATGTAACAAACTCGTACCAGAAAGTTGTTACCCAACAACTTCAGTTGAGCCGCAAAATCCGGGATTTTGCCGCCAAATTGCGGCAGTTGGAAGTCTGTTGGAGCTCCGGATTTTGCTCCAACAACCTGGCTCTAGATGCTTCTCTCTGAGATTATAAATACAGGACCAGGGCTTGCGCGACAGAGTGTGGAAGAGAGATTAGAGATTAGATGCTTATATTTTTTGTAGGATTTTTGTAGTGCTCTAGATCTTCTTCCTCCCTAGAAATTCTGCAAAAGAGAGTTGTAAGATAGAGAAAGCTTGTGTAGACCAAGGTGTGACAACTTGTGAAGCAAGGATTGATCCATTCTCTTCTTCTCTACTTGAGCATTTTCTAGTATTACTTGCTTTCTTTACTTCTAGCTTTACTTTACTTGCAATTTAATTCATGCTTTGCTTTTCTTTTATTGTAATGGCTAGTAGCTAATTCTTTCTTTTCATGGCTAGCTAACTACTTACCTTGCTAACTACTAACTCATGGGTGATTGCTATCTTTAATCTTGCAAGTTGTATGGTCTTCTCTTCTCCGATGGGTTACTTTCATTGCTTGACAAGTATCTTGTTGTAATTCTCCATATGATTCATGTGTGCCTCATTTAGAGCCTTGTCTAGAACAAGTGCCTTGATGGAACATGGAGATGGATCACCAATATGCTATTTGTTGTACAACTTCTTTATGTCCATTAATGAATGTTGTATCCTCTTCCTTAGCATCCCTTGAGTGTAGCTCTTTTGATTCCATTATTGAAAGTCTAATTTGTAGGCCAATGACATCTATGAGGCTACAAGACAAGTCCAAGAATGATCACCCGTCATCCAAGTGGGAAAGTAATTAGACCAACACGCAAGACAAATCTTGGCCGATGAATCAACATGAGGCACGCATTCACCATCACTGAGTTTAGTACGTTTTTAGCAAGAAAGTAAGGTTAGCTAGCCATGGTTTTCTCACCTTCAAATCTTTTATAAAGTTTTCATTCTTTTAGTTGTAATCCCAAAGCCAATCTTGTTTTGATTTCTTTTCATTTTCCATCGTGCACAAATCAACCAATTCTTCTATTTTCTTTTCCATGTTTCTTGCATTTGTGTAAATAACAAAGAAGAATTTTCGTTTTCTTGCTTCACTTCGAACCGTAACGCTTCCATCGCTAGCTCTCCCGGAGAATCGACCCGGTATAGCCTTTGCTATAACGGAGATTGGAAAGGATACATTGACCTTATAAATACATTTGTGGATTGATCAAGCACAAAGGCTGACTCTAAATCTTCTTTCTTTGACATCATATCTGTGCAATCTACAACACGATTCTTTCCAATCAGAGTCCATAGAAGAGGTGAATGCATTGTTAGATTCTGTCCCCATCATGCACACCAACCTATGGAGACCTAAGGTAGAACTCTCACCACTGTCAACATCTATTCCTGTTCCGTCAATCGTTGAGCCTCCCAAGTTGGAGCTCAAACCTTTACCTGACACATTGAAGTATGCTTTCCTAGGTAAGTCAGAAACCTTGCCTGTAATCATATCCTCTCATTTAGATAAGGAACAAGAAGAAAAGTTGCTAGATGTTCTTGAGAAACATAAGGAAGCCATAGGATGGACCATAGCAGACATCAAGGAATTAGCCCCTCTGTGGTAATGCACCAAATTCATCTTGAAGAGAATGCCAAGACCTCGAGAGAACCCCAGAGGCGTTTAAACCCTGTTTTGAAAGAGGTGGTGAGAGCGGAGATAATAAAATTATTAGATGCGGGTATCATTTACCCTATCTCTGACAGTCAGTGGGTTAGTCCAATACAAGTTGTACCCAAAAAGTCCGGAGTCACAGTTGTTACTAATGAGAACAATGAGTTGGTTCCAACTCGTGTTCAAACTGGTTGGCGAGTGTGCATAGACTATAGAAAACTCAACTCCATGACTAGGAAAGATCATTTTCCTCTGCCTTTCATTGACCAAATGTTAGAACGTATCGCCGGTCATGCATACTATTCCTTTCTCGATGGTTATTCAGGATATAACCAAATCCACATAGCTCGTGAGGACCAAGAGAAAATGACATTCACATGTTCGTTTGGCACATTTGCATATCGTCGCATGCCCTTTGGGCTATGCAATGCACCTGCTACTTTTCAGCGGTGTATGTTGAGCATCTTTTCAGATATGGTTGAGAGATTTCTCGAGATTTTCATGGATGACTTCTCTGTCTTTGGGTCTACTTTTGATGAGGGTTTATATCATCTATCATTGGTATTGATAAGATGCAAGGAGAAGAACCTAGTTCTTAATTGGGAAAAATGCTATTTCATGGTGAAATCCGGGATTGTCTTAGGACACATTGTTTCTAATAGAGGTATAGAGGTTGATAAAGGTAAGGTAGAGCTAATCACCAAATTACCACCTCCTAGAACTGTTCGGGAGGTGCGATCTTTCCTAGGCCATGCTGGATTTTACCGCCGCTTTATCAAAGATTTTTCTAAAATCTCCAAACCTCTTTGTGATCTTCTAGCAAAGGATGCTCCTTTTGAGTTCACCCCTTCTTGTTTGGAAGCCTTTGAAAGGCTAAAGACCGAGTTAACCACGGCACCCATCATCCGACCACCTGATTGGAATCTCCCATTTGAGGTGATGTGTGATGCTTCTGACTATGCTAAAGGGGTTGTCCTAGGCCAACGAGTGGATAAACTTCCTCATGTCATTTGCTATGCCAGTAAGACTCTTAACGATGCTCAACTGAATTATTCTACCACTGAAAAAGAGTTGTTGGCAGTCGTTTTCGCTCTTGACAAATTTCGTCCATACCTTATAGGTTCTAAGGTCCTAATCTACACCGATCATGCAGCTTTAAAGTACCTTCTCATGAAAAAAGATGCTAAAGCCCGTTTAATCCGTTGGATCTTACTCCTACAGGAATTCGACTTACAAATTCATGATAAAAAGGGAGCTGAGAATGTTGTAGCAGATCATTTGTCTAGGATTGTGGTAGAATCTGTGTCCGACTCACTACCTGTCCTTGAGACATTTCCTGATGAGCAGTTAATGTCCGTCTCCTCTTCAATTGTTCCGTGGTATGCTGACATTGTGAATTATCTTGTCACGGAACAGATGCCCGATTCATGGACCAAACAAGAACGATTGCGTTTCTTAGCTAAGATCAAATGGTTCTTCTGGGATGAACCATACTTGTTCAAGTACTGTCCCGATCAGATCATTCGACGCTGCATTCCTGACTCAGAATTTAGGAGCATCCTTTCATTTTGCCAAGACCAAGCCTGTGGAGGTCATTTTAGTGGGAAGAAAACTGCTGCAAAAATTTGCAATGTGGTTTTATTGGCCCACTCTATTCCGTGACGCACATGTCTATTGTCAATCATGTGATCGTTGTCAACGATTAGGGAAGATTGCACGCCGGAACGAAATGCCGTTAAACCCGATCTTAGTTGTCGAAATCTTTGATGTTTGGGGCATTGACTTCATGGGTCCCTTTCCGATATCCCATGGATACCAATATATCCTTGTAGCAGTTGACTACGTCTCTAAATGGATAGAGGCGGTAGAATGTAAAACTAATGACCACAAAGTTGTGGTAAACTTCTTGAAAGAGAATGTATTTTCTCGTTTTGGCTTTCCTCGTGCAATCATCAGCGATGGTGGAAAACATTTCTGCAATCGTACATTTGAAGCCTTAATGAGAAAATATTGCATAAAAAAAAGAGTAGCCACCCCTTACCACCCACAGACTAGTGGCCAAGTAGAAGTTTCCAATCGAGCCATCAAGACCATTCTAGAGAAAACTGTGAACACTACTAGAAAAGATTGGTCTCTTCGTCTGACTGATGTCTTATGGGCATATAGAACTGCATTCAAAACTCCTATTGGAATGTCTCCATATAGGTTAGTTTATGGAAAGGCTTGCCATCTTCCTGTCGAGTTAGAACATAAAGCATACTGGGCAATCAAACGCCTAAATTTTGATCTAGACAAGGCAGGAGAATCTAGGAAACTTCAACTTGATGAGCTTGAAGAGATAAGGAATGATGCATATGACTGTTCAAAATGGAACAAGGATCGTATGAAGATTATACATGATAAGATCATAACTCGGAAGGAATTTCAACCAGGACAAAAAGTCTTGCTGTACAATTCCCGTCTACATCTCTTTCCGGGAAAACTGAATCTCGTTGGACCGGTCCATACATTGTTCATAAGGTACATTCACATGGTGCAGTTGAAGTCCACAATACCACGGATGGTACCACTTTTCAAGTAAATGGTCATCGTTTAAAACCATACCGTGAGTATCTAAGCCTTGAAGTGGAGGAAATCCTTCTGGAAAATCCTGTTTATCAGGATTGATCTCTATATATATTAGGGATCCATTTATGTATTATAGTTTTTATATTTTTTTCTCTTAACTAGACAATGATGAATGACATCCACTCGTCCTTATCAGGTACTATCTACCCTTCACATTCTTACATTTGTAGCATGCTATGCATTCATTCATACATTGAGGACAATGCATGAGATAAGTGTGGGGGAGGGTTAACATATGCTTTCTTTTAAGTTTTCCAAAAAAAAAAAAAAGAGAAAAAAAGAAAAAAATAATAACAATAATAATAAAGATTAAAAATATATATATATAATTTTTTTAAAAAAAACTTTTTGAAAATAGAAATAATATTTTGACATATTTTTTTGTAAGAAATTAAGTTAATTTTAAGGAATAGGAAAATCCAAATTAGGATTTCTTATACTTGGTCAAAATAAGATTATTTGTTTGATTTTTAGGGTTAGGAAGATAATTTGTCAAAGTAATTTAGTCTTGATCTTTACCTTGATGAAGTATGCATACCTCATACACTTATACACTTAGGGTTCAAAAACAAAGATTCTTATGCCTTATAAAAATATATAAAAAAAAAAGAAAAAGAAAAAGAAAGAAATAAGCAAATCTAATTATTGATTAGTTAGGTGCTTTGGCCTAAGCAAGCCTTAGTATTTACGCGAAAGATGATTAGATAAGTTAAAAAAAAAAATATCCTTTGATTAAGCTGGGTATTTGTGCCTAATAAAGCATAAGTATTCACGCCTAAAGAAGGTCCATATAATAAAATTCTTAGTTTTGTGGCCTTGTTTGCTCGAGTTCTTAAATTCTTAGGGGTGTTTTCTCACCCGGTGCCCTAAGACCGTCTGGTTTGGGAGTCATCGATTAAAGGCTCGTTACATGGGCAGATTAGAAAGCCTAAACTAAGAAATAATACCACCAAAATATATATATATATATATACATATATATATATATATATATATATACATACATATATAAATAAATAAGGCATAAGAGTTAGAGTTAATGAACCCTTAGTCAAAATTTTCACAGTAACAAGTGCATATGACTTAAGGTAAAGTAATAGACTAGAGGAGAAGTACAATTTGACTCCTTACCTTGATTGATAGCAAATTTTTGAATAGAGACTAAGTTTAGGAATGAAAAAATTTGATTTTCCTATAACTTATAGATTACTTAAATCTTACAATAATATTTCAAATATTTTTCTCTTTCAAAATGCTTTTCAAAAATACTAACTCTTTATTTCTCTTTCTTTATGGATTTTGTGGGTGCAGTCCGCTGAAAACCCTCACGAGACAAAACTCGTCCTCTAGGGGAAACCTAGAGGTTTAACGGCTTGTTACACAAGCTCAGTGCAATCGCGTGACCTGCGAAAGTGGTCTAATAATCATTGGTTTAGTTTTGTTGTTTTGCTCGAGGACAAGCAAAAGATAAGTGTGGGGGTGTGATCATACACATATGTTGCATTCTTTTCATTACACTCTTACATTTATCATGTAATAATGATGCTAATTTTCTTGTCTTAAATATTTATTTTGCAGAAGATAATAATGAAGAGAAAGAGAATTAAATCAAATAAATACCAGTTAAAATCAGATTTAACTGGATCTATTTGGTTAGCTGAGGATAATCCCAGATCTAGTTAGAACAAATCAAGGATTGGGGCAAATGTTCAGCTGAAGATCAGAGCAAATCACACTGGATACAGTTTAGAATTTTAATCATATCTTTTGCTACCGAATCTCAAATCTGATGATTCAAGATGATCCAGAAAGAAGATTCAAAGGGCTACAACTTTTATGTTGATCACTGTTTCGAATTCTATCATCTATTAAGCAATATTCAGCACTCAATACGTCATCAAACTGCAGAACAGATTCTGGATAAATCCAGTATGGAGATAAGGGGAAGATTGAAAAATTAGCCAACTCTTCCTATCTCCCCACACTCTCCCTTATCATTATTTTTCCTATAAATACTTGTACTCATTGAGAGATGAGGAAGACTAAAAGAGAGGGCTGAAAAGCTAGAGAAAGAAAGTTTTGAGCGTTGTAATGCGAGTTGGAGAGGTCAAGATGCTTTGTATTTAATGCTTATGGAATAAAATTCAGATTTCTTCTTCACAATCTTGCGGCGTTCAGTCTAAGTTTTTCTTTAATTTTCTCTTTATTTTTATTGCTATTCTTTTCTTTCATATTTTATTTCATGAAGTCATCTCTTTTCTTTTATTAACTTCTTTTGTTTTCAGCATCGCTTGGAGGAGGGAGACAACAAGGCGACGACAAGAAATAAGTTCACTAGTTCATCTACCTCTTCCTTCATACCAATCTTTTAATTTTTTTTTCCTTCTTATTTTGGGTATTCAAATCTTCACAAAAAGGTTAGTATTTCCTTCTTCTTTTGCTTTCTTCATATTTTTATTTTTCTTTTGCTTTCTTCTACAAGATTTATTTATTTATTTATTTATTTAAAAAAAATAAAATTCCAACCTTCATTCAAGGGATTTCTCAACTAGAATAAGATAAGATTGAGATTTTTAATAACTAAAATTTTAAGAACAAGTCTCTGTGGATTCGATCCTATAACTTACCACTACACACTTTGCCAAAAAGATTTTAGCAAGTTTAGGTTTTATAACTTGTACGTGATTCAACAACGATGGAGTTTTTCATGAATTTCGAATCGCGAACACTATACACCAAAAATAAAGAAGAAATATAACAACAATGTGAAATCAAATCGTTCCCATCCCCAGTAATGATGCCAAAATTTGTTTGGGGAAAACCGCGCACAAAAAGTATTGTTTTGAAATCAAGTGATAAAAGTGTGTGCGCTTTGACCTCCTTGATACTTCTGTTATAGTGCAGTGGCTAAATGGGTTGAATCCATAAGGAGGGGAAGCAATATAAGCTTTACCGGTCTATTCACATATGTGTTAACAGTTCTTCTATGTTTTAAAGAATGAAAAGAAAAGAAACAAAGAATGAAAAGAGAAGTCTATGGTGGAAACAAAGATAGAAATATTGAAGAGATGGTTTTGTGACTTTTTGATATATTTCTAAAATAAAGTAAAAAGGAAAAAAACTCATAGTTACTAACTACTAATTGCTCCACCAATATACTAACCTCCTAGTGATAGTTGCCTCATATGTATCCTTGGCCATCACTAGTTCTTGGTTCAAGAGCTTTACAAAGCATAACTCATAAGATCACTTTCACATCCAAACTCAATAAACAAGAGCAAGCTACACTTAAATCATGAAAACTAACTAGAACAAGTATGAAATAAAGTAATGGTAACTTGTTAGAGAGTCAGATGTTAGAGTGTTAAAATCCATCATCATGAGCTATCAATGACTCTTGCAAGAGCAAGGCCAAGTAGAGGCTATTAGATTCATATGAATTATCAAGGAAGGAGTTAGCAAGTTAGTAGTTAGTTGTCATGAGAAGAAAAATTAGCTAAACATGTAAAGAGTTAGAGAGAAGAAAACAAGTAGAGATAAGTGAGAACCTTTCATAGAGTGTCACCCTCCATTACAAAAATTCTTACTTTCATCCTATGTACTACTCTCTTCCCTATTACAGATCTACAGGAAATAGAGAATACAAAAGAGAAAGAAGATGAATAACTAATCTGAACTAAAGAGAAGAAACTACTCTAAAAACTACATATATGGAGAAGAAACAACCCTAAAAATCTCCTCCAAACTCTTTTCCCTGAGCTCTAGAAATACGAGGGTATTTATAGGCCAAAGGGGTCATCAGGAGAGTTGTACGGAGTCGTGCGTCGAAACTTGACGCACGACACCACAGCATGGCCGCGGAAACGCGGCCATGGCGGTGTTTTCATAGCCATATTATGGTCAGGCATGCAACGCCAAAATCTGCAGGTCATGGCTACTCTAATGTCAGGGTATGGGCTGCGACTTTCTTATTTTCTACTCCCCGCAGCAGCAAAATGGGCTTCCAAAGTCAATGACTCTATTAGGATCTTAAAATCACCAAATAAATGAGATTTTTGATCTTCTTCTTCATCCCACACTATGAACCTAAGAACACACAAGAAAATCATTATTTAGCAGAATTTTATAAAGAATAAGTGTGAAAGTGTGATATGAAATATGTAATATTGGAGACTAATCAATGGGCTATATGGTACTTATACATATTGATGTAGTTAGAAACACTTAATACCGTATCATGCTATGTATTTTGAGAATCATATATATATAAAATAACACTATTGACTGTAGTAACATAATTCTCCAAAGTGACTTACTTTTTCTTTGTGATAGCACAGTCCAGATACATAATTTGATATTAATTACATAACATTTGATACTATTATGGTATTGACATTGTTATAACAGACTAGGTATTGATAATGTTAAAATATGACGCTTGTGTATTTCTCCCGATTGATATTATCATATTGTATCACCGGTATTTAAATATGTAATATAAATATTATCGTGAATATATTACTATAATATATATTACTACTTCTGATTGCATGTAAATGCAGTGAGAATTACCGTGTAGCTTTGGGCTAATGGTCGTGATTCATGAGGAGGAATGTGATGAAAGTTTTTTGATGTATTATTTCAAAAGCAAAGAATGGTATTGGTGTTTTTTAATGCGAAAAGAGAATGGAGAATAGAGAGATAATTTAAAGAAAACTTAAAACTTAGAAAAGGTTTTGGAGAAAGTGATCTTTAAAAGGCTTTAAGAGTGATGGTGTTTGTTTATTTTTAATAAAGAAGAATCCAGTCACTAATCTTTACCTAATTCTAGATTCTTTTCTTGAAAGTTCAAGTGCCTCAATGAGATCATAGGCAAAAAGTTTAGCCCTTTATTTAAGAGAGATCAAGTAAAACTCATAAGATGGTTTATTTTAGAAATCAAACTTTAGGTTTGAAATCTTTCTTTGAGTTGAATGCTAAACATTCAAAGCAATGAAGCAAGTATGGAATAAAAACAAGTTCTTTTTAATGATAAATTTCAAGATTAAGTTTAAAATTCAATCCCATCCTCATGTGCCTTCAAGAACACTCGCAATAAGCAAAGCTTAAGTTAAGGCATTCATATGATTCAGTTCGGTCTTTTCATTAGTACCAATAAGAATCAATACTAGAGAGGAGAAATTAGTGAGCCCAAAAAGAAGAGATTTAGCTACTATTTACTAAAAAAAACATTAAATTGAAATTTAATATACCCATTAGTTGGAGAAGAAAAGAAGTCTGTCGAATCTTTATTGATGTTACTTCAACTTTAGATTACAATCACTCTTTCTCTCTCTCACTTTATTTCTGAACTGAACTACCGATAAAGAACTGAGATACAGCTTCTCATAAATTATCCAATAATGAATCTAAACCCTAAAAATAAAGAGAAAAACTTAAACTAGTCTTTGATCCCTCCTTCAGTAAACTCCCTGCTTTTTATAGGCAAAAATCCAGAGGGAGAGGAGTGAGGAGATAAGGGGAGCTGACTATTTCTGAATTTGAATTCTCTTTATTTTCAAACTTGATTTGATGTGGATATTCAATTCTAATTTGCAGCTTGTTGGCGTGTTGATTGCTGAATATAACTTATCAAATGATAGAATTAGAAACAGTGATCAACGTAAGAGTTATAACCCTTTAAGTCTTCTTCTGGATTATGTTAAATCATCAGATTTGAATTTCAGTAGCGAACGTTATGTTTCAAAAACTAAAATGTATCCAGTCTGAATCTGAGTCAAAATTACTTCATCTCATCCATTGATCTTCTCTATATCCATTTATACCTTTGGATTTTGAATTTGAACTCTGTATTTGACGTTATCCTCGGTTGATCTTTAGCTAACAAAAATAGATTTATAGAAATCCAAATTTTACCGGTTTTCATTTGGTGTTATTTTTCTGATTTGCATTGATCTTCAGCTGGAATTATTCCTATCCTTCTAAATATTTTTATTTAAGATTTAAATTTAATTAAATTAGAATTAAAGTGGGCTTTTCGGCTCAATTTCCTTCCACCTCCATTAGTGATGGGCCTGCACAGTATTAAATAAAAATAAGACTTATCAATAGGATTTATTAGATAATAAATATGATAATGTGACAATATATATGCAATATCTGTGACCGATCATACCCCATCTTATCTTTTGCTTGCCCTCGAGCAAAATATCAAAACTAATCCTAATCAATTATTGGACCACTTTCGCAAGTCGCTCGATTGCACTGAGCATGTGCAACAAGCCGTTAAACCTCTAGATTACCCCTAGAAGATGAGTTTTATCTCGTAAGGGTTTTCAGTAGATTGTAACCACTAAATCCATAAAGAAAGAGAAAAGTATTAGTATTTACGAAAAGTATTTTGATAAAAATGAAAATATTTGAAGTAATATTGCAAGAGTTCAAGTAATTTATAAGTTATAGGAAAATCAAACTTTTCATTCCTAAACTTAATCTCTATTCAAAAATATGTCATCAATCAAGTAAGGAGTCAAATTATATTTTTCATCTAGTTTATTACTTTACCCTAAGTCATATGCACCTTCGTGACCATGAAATTTTGACTAAGGGTTCTTTAATTTTAACTCTTATGCCTTATTTATTTTTATTTTTGGTAGTATTATTCCTTAATTCTATTAGGTTTCTAATCTGCCCATATAACGAGCCTTTAGTCGGTGACACTCAAACCGAATGGTCTTTATTGCCCAAAAGGTTACACTCTCTATTTGCATAAGTTTTGATGATAACAAAACACATAGAAGCTATTTGGTACTAATAAGTAATTTTAGAATGAGTTTCAGGTTTGAACAAGTATTGATGGCTTCAAGCATATTACAAGGTTAATTGCGCTAAAAGCATGTTGATAGGTTGATGGCGCAAGAGAACTCTTTATAGAAGAGGAGGCTCTAGCTCGGCAACGTGGTTCAGAGACTTCTTCTTTTAGTTTTTATATTTATAGTTTGTTAAAGGATAGTGTATAGTGTTGAAGCTCAAACTTGCCACACACACAAAATTGCACTTGATTTTCAAAAAGATTATAGTTTTTCTCTTGTATAAAGTATTTAATATGTCTATTTCAGTATTTGCAAACTCGATTTTATGTAGTGTACTTAGTCTTGACAAAATAAATTTTTGAAAATTAACTTGTCTTCAAAATATTTTTCAAAATAGACTGTTTTGACCTATAGCGGTCGACCAGATGGTCGACTGGCTCTGTTTCAGGTCAGAATGGTCGACCGAGCGGTCGACCGTAGTTCTGACCGTTGGGTGCGTGCATGTGTGCATGTTACCCGGTCGACTGGGCGGTCGACCTGTACCCATGTCAGTCGATCGAGCTTCGGCCAACTGAAAGCACCTTAGTTTCTGTTTGGGACGGTCGACCGGCCAGTCGACCGTGAGCTAATTTTCAGCCCAAACGGCTAGTTTTTTAAACATGTTTTAAAACGTGTATTTCTTCTCCAAACGAATTTAATGCTGGATTTGGGTCTGATCTTTCCTGATTATTTATAATAATAGTTTACCTTTTAATCCCTACCTTTATCCTATAAATAGGGATGATTAGGGTTGAGAAGAATACAACAATTTTTGGAAAAGGAATCAAAGCTTGAGTCTCTTTAAAATAAGTTTTTGCTCTCAGTTTTTGTGCTCTAAATTCTTATTTTTCTCTGAAGTTTCTTATTCAAAACTCTCTTCAACTTTATTTTATTTTTCACTTATAAACTTGAGCTTCAATCCTATACATTATTCTCTAGGGTTTTGTAAAGAAAAGTTTTTCAAAAGAGAGTTTGTGGTCTTTTGATCACCAAGAGATATTATATTTGTGGCTCCATTACCTCTGGATTAGAGGAGTGTGATTGAGGAGTTGGGTACTCCCTTGTAGTTGTAATCCTTTGTGGAAGTTCTAGTGGATCGAAAATCCTTCTGGGTGAAGACGGGGACGTAGAGCTGGGTGCTCGAACCTCGAAACAAATCTCTGTGTTTGCGATTGGTTTACTTGTTTTATTTACTTGCTTTCCATTCATTCTTATATTGTCGATCAATACTCTCACAACAAGATTGCATTGCGCACCTCAAACTCTTATTTAGAGGAATCACGAGGAAGGAGTTCAGAGCCCTTCACGGGGTATTCGGCTTCTAATCTTGCTTTGAGTGATCGTTACATCATCTCATTTTAAATTTGTGCATTGATTAGCATTATCACCTATTCACCCCCGTCTAGGTGATTTCAATTGGTATCAGAGTTAGGACTCTAGTTTTTGGCTTCACATCCTTAGAGAGATCCTAAAATTTGCTAATCACTATTTTCATATCTTCATTCATTCACTAGTAAAGATGGCCGATAACATTAAGACCCCTCACAAATTTGATGGACTCAACTTTCCCATATGAAAAGTTAGGATGACAATTTTTCTACAATCTCTAGGTAGTCTAGTTGGCTAAGTCTTTGACCAAGCCTTATAGTAGACCTGAAAGTGAGGAGGACACTTGGTCCGAACTTACTTTCAAGGAATTTGATGCTAATTCAAAGGCTCAAAATGCCCTACTTTTAGCTTTGAATGAGAATGACCTAACACGGGTTATCCATTGCAAATCCACCTATGAGATTTGGCAACACTTATTGGTCACTCATGAGGGAACATCACAAGTCAAGAGAGCTAAAATAGATCTCTTGCGTTCCCAATATGAAAGTTTTAGAATGCTAGAAGATGAATCTATTAATGATATGATTACCTAGTTTACTAAGATTACAAATGCTCTTTCTTCTCTAGGTGATGAAATAAGCAACGATCAAAAGGTGCGTAGAGTGATTCGTGCTCTTCCTTCGTCATGGGAATCAAAGCTATCACCTTGAAGGAGTTGAATGACAAAGACGAGATGGAGCTCATAAGTCTTATTGAAATCTTAAGACTCATGAGATGGAGAAGAAGGCTAGAGAAGATGCGGTACCTCAAAAGAAAAAGTCTATAGCTTTCAAGTCTTCCTCCATCAACTACGATGATGAAGAAGATGAAGAAGATAATGAAGAGCTATCTCTTCTTGTGAGAAATGTAAAGAGAATGTACCACAAGAATAAGCTCAACTATAGAAGGCGATGGGAAGGGAAGGAGGAGAAAATGATCATATGCTACAACTATCGGAAACCTGTACACATCATGGCCGACTGTCCAGATTTTAAGAAAAAGATATCCTCTTCCTTGAAGCAAAAGAGGCCCGTTTAAAAGAAGGTGTACAAAGCCACTTGGGATTCAGAAAGTGAATCCGAAGATGAAGTCGACACGGCAAATGTGTGTTTCATGACAAACACACCTAAGGTAACTACCCAACCACTTGATGATGAAAGTGAAATAAGTAGAGAATTGTTAGTACATGCTTTTGTTGAACTTTCAGAAAGTTTTCATGATAAAAAGGAAGAGTGTTCAAAATTTAAAAAGGAAATTGAAATGCTTAAAAATCAACTTACCATTTCTTTAAAAGAAAAGGATGAACTATCTTCTAATCTTATTTCAACACAAAGAGATTTTGATGCCTATAGAGTTGCTTGTAAAGCTAAATATCCTAAAATTGATGAAAATGAATTTTCTATGTTAAAAACTAAAATCAATAATTTGGGATATGTTTTAAAAGAATGTGCTTTTAACAATACTAAGTTAGAAGAAATGTTTTCAAAGAAGCATATGCATACTCCACATGCTAAAAATAATAAAACATCTCATGTCAAAACTTCACATGTTCATCATGCCAACACATCACATGTCAATCATGCTAAAACGACCCATGCTCGCAATTCACATGTTCACAAACCTCATGCTCATTAGCTTTTAAATATGGAAGAATTTATAAATGTACTTATTGTGGCTGGAATGGCCATTTAGCTAAATTTGCTATGATCATATAAATAGTACAAATAATCTTGTGTGGGTTCGAAACTCTAACGCTTTAGGACCCAAGAAAATTTGGGTACCAAAATCAAGTCTTAAATCATTTGATATAGGTACACACCAAGACTCCAAAACGTAAGGAGCGGTGGTACCTTGATAGTGGTTGTTCAAGGCATATGACATGGGACATCAATAATTTTACAGCCCTTCAAGGTACGTTGAAGGTGACACCGTCACCTTCGGAGATGACTCCAAGGGCATCATCAACGGTATAGATAACATTAAGATTAGTGCATCTCCTTTAATTGAAAATGTTATTCTTGTTGATGGGCTTAAACATAACTTGCTTAGTATTGGTCAACTATGTGATCGTGGTCTCAAAGTTGTGTTTGATGAATCTTCTTGCAAATTTTTGATTGTAAAACCAATGATTGTATTCTTACTGGATTTCATGAAAATAATGTCTATATTATTGACATGCTTAATTTGGATTGTTCTACTAAATGTTTAGATGCTTTTGATGAGATTTCATGATTATGGCATAGAAGATTAGGACATGCATCTTTTGATCACCTTGCTAGAGTTAATTCTAAGGAATTGGTAAAGGGTATTCCTTATTTGAAGATTTAAAAAGACCACATTTGTGGTGCTGCCAACTTGGGAAACAAACCAAGTCTTCTTTCAAACCAATCAAAGATATCAGTCATCTAGGCCTTTAGAATTGATTCACATGGATCTTTTGGACCAACTAAAACTAAAAGCTTAAATGGAAATAGATATGTTTTTGTTTTAGTCGATGATTTTTCTCGTTTCACTTGGGTTTTCTTTTTGGAGCATAAAGATCAAACTTTTTCGCATTTTAAGATTTTTCGAAAGAGGGTTGAAAAAGAAAAAGGATTTTCGATTTTACGGATAAGAAGTGATAGAGGTGGTGAGTTTGTCAACCACTCTTCATGACTTATTGTGATGAAAAGGGAATTAAGCATGAAATGTCATGTCCTGGAACTCCACAACAAAATGGAGTAGTCGAACGGAAGAATAGAGCTCTTCAAGAAATGGCTAGGACTATGATAAGTGAATATGGGCTCCCTTAATAATTGTGGGCCGAGGCTGTAAACACCGCATGCTACATATCAAATCGTATTTATTTGTGTAAAAATTCTTTCAAAACCTCTCTTGAATTTTATCATTTAAGAAAACCAAATATTTCATACTTTAAAGTTTTTGGATGCAAGTGTTTTGTTTTGAACACCAAAGTTAATTTGGGTAAATTTGATGCTAAGACTTATGAAGCAATCTTTGTTGGCTATCTAGTACTAGCAAAGCATACAGAGTATTCAAATAAATCATCTCATACCATTGAAGAATCTATGCATGTTAAATTTGAAGAATCTAATGCTATTATTGAGAATGTTGTAGAGACTGACTCATTAGGTGAGGACATGGAGAAAATATCCTTGAAGGACTCACCCATCCAAGAAGACAAGTAAGAACCTATTGGTGAAGTTCAAAAGGATGAAGTGGAACAATCATAACCACTTCCTAAATATTGGAGATACGCTTCAAATCATCCCAAATATCTCATCATAGGTGATGTATCAAAAGGGGTAACCACTCGCTCCAAACTCCATGATTTGTGTGGGAATTATGCTTTCATATCTCATTTTGAACCCAAAAACATCCTCGAAGCCGAGGGTGACTCATATTGGTTGCTAACTATGCAAGAAGAGCTCAATCAATTTGAGTGTAACCAAGTTTGGCACCTTGTTCCTAAAACCCATGATAGACCAATAATTGGTACTAAGTGAATTTTTAGAAACAAGTTGGATGAGTCAGAAAATGTTATTAGGAATAAGGCTAGGTTAGTGGCCCAAGATTACACTCAAGTTGAAGGAATTGACTTTGAGAAGACCTTTGCAGCCGTAGCACGGCTAGAAGCCATACGGATCACACTAACTTATGCATCTTATAAAAATTTAAACTTTTTCAAATGGATGTAAAAAGTGCATTTTTAAATGATTTTATTGATGAGGAAGTTTATGTTGAACAACCTCCCGAGTTTGTAGATCATGTATATCCAAATTTTGTTTTCAAGCTAGATAAAGCATTGTATGGTTTAAAACAAGCTCCAAGAGCTTGTATGAAAGGCTTTCTAGTTTTCTTCTTTCAAATGATTTTGTTAAAGGCAAAGTAGATACCACATTATTTACTAAACATGTTGATAGTGACATTCTTATAGTTCAAATATATGTTGATGATATAATCTTTGGTTCTACTAATGAGTTACTTTGCAAGGAGTTTGAACAATGTATGCAACGTGAATTTGAGATGTCATTGATGGGTGAATTGAACTATTTTCTTAGACTCCAAATCAAGCAAATGCGTGATGGGATTTTCATATGTCAAGCCAAGTACTCCAAGGAACTCATCAAAAAATTTGGGCTTGAAGACTCAAAAATTGCAACACTCCCATGGCCACCACCACCAAGCTTGATAAGGATGACCAAGGTAAGTGTGTTGATATAAAATTATATAGAAGCATGATTGGTAGTTTGTTGTATTTAACAGCTAGTAGGCCGGATATTATATTTAGTGTGTGTCTTTATGCTAGATTCCAAACTTGTTCCAAAGAATCTCATTTAATTGCGGTAAAACGCATTATTCGTTATATTAAGGGCACTATTGGAATGGGTCTTTGGTATTCGAAAATCGGAGAATTCTCAATGACCAGCTTTTCGGATGTTGACTATGCGGGTTGTAGAGTGGATAGGAAGAGTACTAGTGGAACATGTCAATTTCTTGGTAATTGTCTTGTTTCATGGTCTTCTAAGAAACAAAATTTGGTAGTCCTCTCAATCGCCGAGGAGGAGTATGTTGCGGCGGGGGCTTGTTATGCACAAGTCCTTTGGATGAAACATACTCTCCTTGATTATGATTTGCATTATGACCATATAAAAATATTTTGTGATAATACTAGTACTGTTCATATGACTAAGAATGCAAATTAACATAGTAAGACCAAGCACATTGAGATTCGATATCACTTTCTTAGAGATCATTTTGAGAAAGGTGATATTGATATTGATTATGTTTCTTCCGATTTTCAACTTGCCAATATTTTCACTAAACCACTTGACTATAATAGCTTTTCTTTTATATATGGTGAACTAAATATTTGTGTTGTTGAATAAGGAAGTTTTCTTGCTAACATATCCTTTTTGATGTATGGTTTATTATTTGGTGTTTTATGGTTTATTATTTGGTGTTTTAGATTTGATGTATGTGTTTTATGGTTTATTATTTGGTGTTTTAGATTTGGTGTTTTATGGTTGCTTTGTGTTTTATGTGTGTTTTATGGTTGCTTTGTGTTTTATGGTTGCTTTCAAAAATTTTCAAAAATTCAAATTTTTCTCATAATGAATTGTTTTATACTTGTTTAAATAGAGCATTATTTGAGGGAGAGTTTTTATCTCTCTTTTATATCTTGTGTCATAGCCTATATGTTTTGTCATCATCAAAAAGGGGGAGATTGTTGGCACAAAAGGTTACACTCTCTATTTGTATAAGTTTTGATGATAACAAAACACATAGAAGCTATTTGGTACTAATAAGTTATTTTAGAATGAGTTTTAGGTTTGAACAAGCATTGATAGCTTCAAGCATTGATAGGTTGATAGCGCAAGAGAACTCTTTATAGGAGAGGAGGCTCTAGCTCGGCAACGTGGTTCAGAGACTTCTTCTTTTAGTTTTTATATTTTTAGTTGGTTAAAGGATAGTGTATAATGTTGAAGCTCAAACTTGCCACACACACAAAATTGCACTTGATTTTCAAAAAGATTATTGTTTTTCTCTTATATAAAATATTTAATATGTCTATTTCAGTATTTTCAAACTCGATTTTATGTAGTGTACTTAGTCTTAACAAAATAAAATTTTGAAAATTAACTTGTCTTCAAAAAATTTTTCAAAATAGACTGTTTTGACCTATAGCGGACGACCGGACGGTCGACCGGCTCTGTTTTAGGCTAGAACGGTCAACCGAGCGGTCGACCGTAGTTCTGACCGTTGGGTGCGCGCGTGTGCATGTTACCGGTCGACCGAGCTGTCGACCGGTACCCATGTTGTTGGCCCAAAGGCCTATCACCCTAGTTTTGATGATGATCAACTCATGAAGTTATGTTTACTAATGATCTTGTGTTTAATTAGTGACAGATTCATTATCAAGATCTTAGTAGGTGCATAGCTCAACAAAGGATAAAATGTCAAGATTTGGAGCTAGCACGGTGTGATCCAAGGAGCTTTTGGATCAAACTTGGACCAAGTCAAGATGATGAGAAGACTTCAAGGGAAGACTTCAAGATCAAGGCTTGTGTCTAAGTATAAGATTTTGTTTTTGTTTTAGAGTATAATGTAAAGGATAGATAGTTGGTGGATTGCTCAAGTATTATATCACACACACACATTGATAGATATGTTTTCATAAAAGATTTTTCTTTGTGACAAAATACTATTTGGATTTTGGTTTTCATGTTTACATATCTTTTGACCAAAAACAAGTTTAGAGCTTAATGTCAAAAACATAGATATTTCATTATGATTGTGTAGTGGATCATATCCATACACACTATGCTTTAAAAGTATATCTTGTTTTTGTATTTGATGAAGATTTGAAAAAACATGTTTTGGAAAAATATTGTTTTGGAAAAATAGTTTTTATCATGAGCCAAATATTTTCAAGTTACAAAAATAGTCCAATCTTTTATAACATGCCTTGATTTTGCGCAAGCATGTTTGTATATCAAAGTATATTGGTAAAACTATTTTGTAGATTTTTCAGTATTTTATGGGATTTTATTGAGCCAAAAAGAATAACTTTTTAATCGCAAGAAAATTGTTTCAGGCTTCGGATAAGTCGACTTACTACCTTTATAGTCGACTAATACTGAAGTCGGTTGACCGGCTCGGTCGACCGACGTGCACAAACGTGCACGCCTTTGTGCACTGGAGGACGGCCGACCGTACGGGTCGACCGCTCCAGAGAGCTCTGCTCTCTGGAAAGTTCGGCCGACCGTACGGGTCGACCGACAGAGAGTTCTACTCTCTGCTCCAGTGGCTCAGTCGACCCAGGCGGTCGACCGTGGCTCCAACGATCGGATTTCTGACCGTTGGCGGTTGACCGGCAGCTCTGACAGACCCCAACGGCTATATTTTTCTGGCCTATAAATTTGGGGGTTTGGTCAATGTTTTGAGCCAAGATTTTGGAGACTTTTAGAGCCAGTTTTTCCTATTCATTTCAGAGTTTTTTTTTCTCCACAAAATTTAGAGCAAATACTTCCAATTAAAAGGAGAGATTTATCAAGAGTGTAAAAGTGATTTCTTTGAGTTTTCCTCCACCATCTCTTTCCTTGTTTTCTCACACAACACTTGAGCTATCCATTGCGATATCTACCCTATAGGGAGTGTTATTGTGAGATGATTTTAGGTGATCAAGAGTTGTGATCACCAAAGTTCTACTTTGTTCTTTGAGAAGGCAGACGTGTGTGTTCGCGATTGTTTCGGGTCCTAGTGTGGACTTGGTGTTTCGGGTTTGGGTGCGAACGCCGTGTTTGAGGTGCGGTCTCGGCGAGCTAGTGAGCTTGCGTGTGTACGGGACTAGGGAGTCCGAGGGCTTGTAGGTGTTGCGGCACCGTGGAGAGATCCATTGGGATCTTGCATAGTGGAAATCCTTCATGTGTCGAAGGCGGGGATGTAGAGCAAGTGTGCTCGAACCTCGAAACATACCCTTGTGTTTGCGATTGCTCACTCTCTCTCTCTTTGTCTCTTTTATATCTTGCATGCTCTATTGTCTATCTTTATATGCTTGATATATTCATTGTGCTCATATTGTATACTTGCTTGGGTTTGTTGACTAACACTTGTATTTAACCAAGAGAGCCAACGCGGCGCCTTAACCCATTCAAGGGGAATCTAGAGGAGTTTGTCCAGAGCCCTTCACGGGGAATTCGGCAACACTTTTTGGTTATACGTGGTGTTTAGTGTAAAAGTTTAATTTGGTCATAATAGTTTTAGCTTCCGCATCATTTGCATCATTTGGCATTAAGTGACCATTAGATTAGCCATCACCTATTCACCCCCCCTCTAGGTGAACCTTCAATTGGTATCAGAGCTTGGTACTCTGATTTGGGTCTTACAACCTAGAGTTAAAGATCCTCATTTTAGGCTAATCACAATATTTGTACACACACCATGGACTTCATGTCACCACCCACTTTTGACATTCTTAACATCCAAATTTGGAAGGTTAAGATGTCTATGTACCTCAAAGCCCTAGGCATTCATATTTATCTTGCCACAACTAAAAATGATTATTGTTTAAATGGTAAGAACATTGAGGCTAATACAAAATCCCTACATGCTTTAAGATCTACCCTAAATGATGATTATTTATCTAGGGTTGCTAATCTTGATTTGGCTTTTGTAGTGTGGAACACCCTCCTCTCCCTTGGCGAAAAAGAACAATACTATGCGGGGAGTGACTCGGATGTTGGAAGTGACATCTCCAACAAGTGCTACATGGTCCAAGGGGATAACCCCCTTGAGGTAACTACCGAATCCGAGGATGAGGATAATAACATGTCATATGATGAGCTATCTACTTTTTGTCAACTATTGCTTGAAAAGTATGACATGATTAAGAAAGATAATAAAATTTTGAAAAAGAAACTTGATTGCATGCATATAGAACATGATTCATTTAGAAGTAACATTGCATGCTTAGAAGAAGAAAATAAAGATTTGAAAAATGAAAATGTTTCCCTTATGTCTAAATTAAATGATCTGTGTGAAGGGAATACTATTTTGAAGGATAAAATTATTTTGGTGGAAAAACAAAAAGAAATTGTTTTGCAAGAAAACACTTCTTTAAAGAAGAAAATTTTTGAAAAAGAAAAAGTTTCTAAAAAGAAGAAAAATGACTCTTTATCTCACATGTCTTTACATGCCACCATTGATGATAGTGAGATTACTTTTTTGAAAAATAAAATTAATAGTTTGAGCTCATTTTGAGCTCGTGTGCATTCAACCATTCTAAATTGGAGTCCTTGTTTGCAAAGAAACAAACTCCACATGTTCATGCACATCATCATGCATATGCTTATGTTGCACGTCACGATCACAATCACACTCATAAGCATACTAAGGTGTACAAGTGTACACATTATGACCGCAAAGGCCATTTAGCAAAATTTTGTTATGATAAGTTATATGCTTTAAATTTTGCTAATAAAAGATTTTGGGTTCCTTACAAGTCTAACCCCAAAGGACCCAAGCAAAAATGGGTACCAAAACCCCCACCCCATGTTTTTGATGTAGGTGAGGGATCTCTCAAGACGTGAGAGATTTGGTGCCTTGATGGTTGATGCAATGGACTTGATGGACACATACATGGATGCATCGCTATCAAGGAAGTTTTGGTGGGATGACCACCATGTTTGGAGCTTTGGAGTTGGTAACAATCTCTAAACTCCCATTTTATTTATGTTCATGCTTGTTCATTCATAATTTTTGAGCATGTTCATGTTTTATGATTTATTGTGCTTCATGTGGTAAAATCTTATTTAGATGTAGTATTTGTCAAAACTTGGATTAATACATGTACAAGTAGTGAGCCACATTTGATTCATATACGTTTGCACTTCATTGTTCATTTGTACTCACTATATGCACATGTATAGACTAGTTTTGATGATTCTCATTTATACTTGTTTTGTCAATTTTCGTGTTTTACTTCATGTATATGTATTTTTATTCAAATCTAATAAATATACATGTATACCCGTGAGTCTCTTGCCTTCATGCAAATACATTTGATAGACTCTTTTATGTTTGGGATATGTATGTGTGTTGTTAGGATTGGATAAATCATACATATGCCTAGAAGTGTATTATTTTTTAAGAAATAAATTTTCATGTTTATAATATGTTATTCATCTTATTGAGCTTCAATGACCTTTTTCATGATAATGCTACTTACATGACTTTTGAACACTCACACTTTATTTATTTTGTCATGACTTTGATTCATGAACACTTTTATGAGCTTAATCGATCTTGAGTGTAAAACTTTGTGTATTTAGTCTTGATTCATGAAAAATATATGATTTGATGATTTTGAAGGATCTTTAACTAGTTTTTTAAAAATTATTTTAACTAGTTAATTGTTCTTCATTTGGTAGAGTTTTTCAAACAAAGCTTATTTTTCAAATCTATTTTTGAAAACCCTACCATCTATGGGAGGATGGATGGGCGATTATGCCTTGTATGCTTCATTAAAAATCTTCTATCTTGAGCATATGAAGGGTGATAGTTATGAGTTATACACTTGATCTTATTGTTACGTCAATTGGTATCATTGAATCGTTTCAATTGGTATCAATATGAACTTATTTTGTATATACTTATATTGTTTTCTTATATATGTATGTATCAATGTCAATTGGTATACTCATTTCATACATATATATGATTTTCATATGCTTAACTTTCAATTTGTTCACATTTTAAAAGCACAAAGTTTATGATGAAAAATAAAATTTTTGATCATTATGTTTACTATTGGTATAAATATGTTTCAACTTCATAATTGTTAAATGTCAATTGGTATCAATATGCTTTTCAAAAATGATTACTTTCAATTTGGTATCTTAAAATTTGTTTGTTTTACAAAAGCTCTGATACCTTTAAAAATTTTGTTTAAGAAAAATTAATAAAAAAACATTTTGTTGATTTGTATTTCTTATATGCAAGGAGAGCTTAACATCTCTTCTACATATAGATTCATGTTGAGTATATTATAAATTGAGGAGCTTGACAACTCTTCTTTATATGATATACGTGTGTAGGAGGAGCTTCACATCTCCTCTTATGCATTACATAATATGTGTTATGTGAATGGGGCTTGTCATCCCTTCTTCATGTAATGCATATGTGTAGGAAGCTAACTTAGCGTCTTCCTCTTCATGAATGTATATCGCATATAAATCTTTATTGATTGATTTATATTACCCCTTCTTGATCTCTTTGTTTATGATAAAAAGGGGGAGAAAAATTATTGATTGTGTTTTTACCCCTTTGTTGATGATTGACAAAAAGGGGGAGAAAGATTTTGAGTTTATATGCATATTTGTGTTTTGTTTTGCAAATAGGAGAAAAAGAATTTGATATGTTTTATCTCCATACATTTGCATACATATTTATGAGCTTCATTGTCATATATTATTATTTATGTCGATGCATGAGTTAAGGGGAGCTTCTTTGAAGCTTTACTTTAATCCATGCATATATAACTCCATGAGTTTTATCATCATAAAAAAGGGGGAGATTGTTGGCCCAAAGGCCTATCACCCTACTTTTGATGGTGATCAACTCATGAAGTTATGTTTACTAATGATCTTGTGTTTAATTAGTGACAGATTCATTATCAAGATCTTAGTAGGTGCATAGCTCAACAAAGGATAAAATGTCAAGATTTGGAGTTAGCACGGTGTGATCCAAGGAGCTTTTTGATCAAACTTGGACCAAGTCAAGATGATGAGAAGACTTCAAGGGAAGACTTCAAGATCAAGGCTTGTGTCTAGGTATAAGATTTTGTTTTGTTTTAGAGTATAATGTAAAGGATAGATAGTTGGTGGATTGCTCAAGTATTATATCACACACACACTCTTGACTGATATGTTTTCATAAAAGATTTTTCTTTGTGACAAAATACTATTTGGATTTTGGTTTCATGTTTACATATCTTTTGACCAAAAACAAGTTTAGAGCTTAATGTCAAAAACTTAGATATTTCATTATGATTGTATAGTGGATCATATCCATACACACTATGCTTAAAAGTATATCTTGTTTTTGTATTTGATGAAGATTTGGAAAAACATGTTTTGGAAAAATATTGTTTTGGAAAAACAGTTTTATCATGAGCCAAATATTTTCAAGTTACAAAAATAGTCCAATCTTTTATAACATGCCTTGATTTTGTGCAAGCATGTTTGTATATCAAAGTATATTGGTAAAACTATTTTTGTAGATTTTTCAGTATTTTATGGGATTTTATTTGAGCCAAAAAGACTAACTTTTTAATCCCAAGAAAACTGTTTCAGGCTTCGGATAAGTCGATTTACTACCTTTATAGACGACTAATACTGAAGTCGGTCGACCGGCTCGGTCGACCGACGTGCACAAACGTGCACGCCTTTGTGCACTGGAGGACGGCCGACCGTACGGGTCGACCGACAGAGAGTTCTACTCTCTGCTCCGTGGCTCGGTCGACCCGGGCGGTCGACCGTGGCTCCAACGGTCGGATTTCTGACCGTTGGCGGTCGACCGTACGGGTCGACCGGCAGCTCTGACAGACCCCAACGGCTATATTTTTCTGGCCTATAAATTTGGGGGTTTGGTCATTGTTTTGAGCCAAGATTTTGGAGACTTTTAGAGCCAGTTTTTCCTATTCATTTCAGAGTTTTTTTTTCTCCACAAAATTTAGAGAAAATACTTCCAATTAAAAGGAGAGATTTATCAGGAGTGTAAAAGTGATTTCTTTGAGTTTTCCTCCACCATCTCTTTCCTTGTTTTCTCACACAACACTTGAGCTATCCATTGCTATATCTACCCTATAGGGAGTGTTATTGTGAGAGGATTTTAGGTGATCAAGAGTTGTGATCACCAAAGTTCTACTTTGTTCTTTGAGAAGGCGGACGTGTGTGTTCGCGATTGTTTCGGATCCTAGTGTGGACTTGGTGTTTCGGGTTCAGGTGCGAACTCCGTGTTTGAGGTGCGGCCTCAGCGAGCAAGTGAGCTTGCGTGTGTACGGGACTAGGGAGTCCGAGGGCTTGTAGGTGTTGCGGCACCGAGGAGAGATCCATTGGGATCTTGCATAGTGGAAATCCTTCGTGTGTCAAAGGCGGGGATGTAGAGCAAGTGTGCTCGAACCTCGAAACATACCCTTGTGTTTGCGATTGCTCACTCTCTCTCTCTCTCTTTGTCTCTTTTATATCTTGCATCCTCTATTATCTATCTTTATATGCTTGATATATTCATTGTGCTCATATTGTATACTTGCTTGGGTTTGTTGACTAACACTTGTATTTAACCAAGAGAGCCAATACCGCACCTCAACTATTTCAAGGGGAATCTAGAGGAGTTTGTCCAGAGCCCTTCACGGGGAATTCGACAACACTCTTTGGTTATACGTGGTGTTTAGTGTAAAAGTTTAATTTGGTCATAATAGTTTTTAGCTTCCGCATCATTTGCATCATTTGGCATTAAGTGACCATTAGATTAGCCATCACCTATTCACCCCCCCCTCTAGGTGAACCTTCACATGTCGGTCGACCGAGCTTCGGCCGACTGAAAGCACCTTAGTCTCTGTTTGGGACGGTCGACCAGGCGGTCGACCGTGGCTGGCAACGGTCATATATTTTTGAAAACCGGTCGACCGGCCTGTCGACCGTGAGCTAATTTTTAGCCCAAACGGCTAGTTTTTTAAACACATTTTAAAACGTGTTTTTCTTCTCCAAACGAATTTTAAGGCTAGATTTGGGTCTAATCTTTCCTGATTATTCATAATAACAGTTTACCTTTAATCCTTACCTTTATCCTATAAATAGGGATGATTAGGGTTGAGAAGAATACAACAATTTTTGCAAAAGAAATCAAAACTTGAGTCTCTTTAAAAGAAGTTTTTGCTCTCAGTTTTGTGCTCTAAATTCTTACTTTTCTCTGAAGTTTCTGATTCAAAACTCTCTTCAACTTTGTTTTATTTTTCACTAACAAAACTTGAGCTTCAATCCTATACATTATTCTCTAGGTTTTGTAAAGGAAAGTTTTTCAAAAGAGAGTTTGTGGTCTTTTGATCACCAAGAGATTATTGTATTTGTGGCTCCACTACCTCTGGACTAGAGGAGTGTAATTGAGGAGTCGGGTACTCTCTGTTGGCCCAAGGTTACAATCACCCGTTTTATTGAGTTTTGATGATTACAAAACATATATAGTTAGTTGTACTAATCATGTTTATTGTTTAAGTGTGTTTCAGGGTTCTAAAGATTCATGGAGTTTTCTTCTCTAAAGGAAGGTTGTTTTGACTCAAGTCGGTTCAATTCGGGTTCAAGAATCAAGCTTGCAAGATCATATTGAGAAGCCCACTTGAAGATTTTGTAGTCTCCTAGAACCTATGTAAGACTTAGTTTGTTAAAGTTTGAGGTTGGAAAAATTGGCTATACGCACACACCCCCTTCAAAATACAGTTTTTATTTTTGGTATTTGTTTTAAGTTCATGCCTTGATAAATATACATGTCTCAAATTTTTACAAAATTTTACATCATGTTTATATCATGTATATCTATCTTTCCAGCATGATACTTAGTCATATATCCCTACAAAATTATTTTGAAAAATTTTCAAGTCCAGAAAAATTTCCATTCTGTAAACTATTTCAGGCCTGGGGTCGAGCGGGACGGTCGATCGCTCCTATTCCAGGCCAGGACGATCGACCGCCCCGGTCGACCGCGTCCTGTGTCCAGGACGTGCACGCTTGTGCACGTCTGTCGGTCAACCGACCGGTCGACCGACCTAAAACAGCTTGCTCTCTGTTTTTTGTCGGTCGACCGTATCGGTCGACCGAGCCCAACGGCTATTTTCCAGCAGGGCTGCCGGTCGACCGGGCCGGTCGACCGACAAGCCTGCCAGCTGCCAACGGCTCTTTCCTCTTTGGTGAAAATCTGAATTCTAATTTTCACCCTGTTTTGTGGCAGAGTTTTTCTGAGCTTTGGGATTATTTTCTAATCAAATAAACTTAATTTTAATGTGTTTTAATCCCTCCTCTCCCTATAAATAGAGGAGAATGGTCTCTTGCAAAAATACTAAGAAAAATCCCTAGTTTACAAGTTTTCAAAAGAAAGAAAAAGTTTCAAAGCTCTCAATTCTCCATTGCTTTCTTAGCCATTGATTTTCAGTTGTGTTTGCAAGCATTTTTCATTTATAACTGAGTTTGTTTTTCTCACCACACTTCTAGAGCCAAAAATTACCTCCTCATTCTATAAGAAAGTTGTAAAGAGAAGTTTGTAAGAAGTTTATGATCCTTTTGGTGATCACTTGGCTACTTGTTCCTTCTTCTTGTTCTTGTTGAGATACCTCTTCGGTAGAGGATTGTATTGGTGGAGTTCAGAGGAATCACGAGGAAGGAGTTCAGAGCCCTTCACCGGGTATTCGGCTCTTAGTCTTGTTTTGAGTGATCGTTGCATCATTCGTTCATACTTATTTTAAAAAGATTGTTAGATTAGCATTTACACCTATTCACCCCCCTCTAGGTGTTTTCAATTGGTATCAGAGCTTTGGTCTCTAGGCTCTTGGCTTAACAACCTTAGAGAGATTCACTTTTTGCTAATCATTTCATCCATTTTCACACACTTTCACTTAGTAAAAATGGTCGATGGAATTAAGACTCCCCCAAAGTTTGACGGCCTTAAATTTCCCATATGGAAGGTTAAGATGACCGTTTTCTTGCAATACCTAGGAAGCCGGGTTGCAAAGGCCGTGACCAAACATTTAGTGCACCCACCGGTGATGAGCCACTTGGTCCGAAATTGAGACCAAAGAATTTGATGCTAACTCTAGGGCACACTATGCATTACTCCAAGCACTTAATGATGATGATATTGCTAGAGTAATTCATTGCAAATCCGCACATGAAATTTGGACTCACTTGCTTGTTACTCATGAGGGAACCTCACAAGTGAAGAGGGCTAAAATAGATCTTCTTTGTTCCTAATATGAAAATTTCTCTATGCATGATAATGAAACCATAGATGATATGGTTACAAGATTTACAAAGATCACTAATGGACTTTCTTCTCTAGGTGATGCTATTGACAACGACCAAAGAGTGAGGAAGAGCATCCGGGCTCTCCCTCCTTCATGGGAAGTCAAAGCAACTACCTTGAAGGAACTCAATGACAAGGAGGAGATGGAGCTTATAGGTCTCATTGGGAACCTCAAGACCCATGAGATGGGGAGAAAAGCTAGAGAAGAAATGGCTCCCTCCAAGAAGAAAACTATAGCCTTCAAGAGTCAATCATCATACTCCGACGAAGACAATGAATAAGAAGATGATGAAGAGCTCTCACTTCTTGTGAAGAACGTTCGGAGGATGTATAACAAGGCAAAGTTCCAAGGTAGGAGGAGATGGCAAGGTGGTAAAGAAGAGAAGAAAATTATTTGCTTCAATTGCCAAAGGCCGGGTCATATTGTTGCGGAATGCCCGGATAAAGTCAAGCCCTCACCTCCAAGAAGCCTTACAAGAAGAAAGCATTGAAGGCTTCATGGGATTCCGAAAGTGAATCAGAGGAGGAAGTTGACACCGCCAACATGTGCTTCATGGCTAATGAAAGCACAAGCAAGGTAACCCCTACCACTTCTTTTAATGATGAGCTTTCCATGGATGAATTAGGAGAAGCATTTGTAGAACTCTCACACAACTATGATTTTCTTAAGAAAAAGTATTTAAAAATGAAAAAGGAAAATGAGTCTCTTAATCACCAAGTTTTACTCTTTCTAAAGAAAAAGATGAAATACATTCCACTCTAGTTTCCACCAAAAAGATTTTGATAATTATAAGATTTTTTACAAAGGTAAGTTTCCACAAGTTAATGAAAATGAGATTGTTATGCTAAAAGAGAAAATTGATTCTTTAGGAGTAGTTTTGAAAAAGTGTGAATTTGATAAGATAGACTTGAGGCTATGTTCCCTAGAAACAAGCCTCTAAGAAACAATCTCATGCTATTCATGTTCATGCTCATAAATCACAACCATTAAATCATGTCAAATCCCCAAACATGCTCACCCTCCACACACACATCATGCATACATGTATGGGAAGGTATTTTCATGCACATATTGTAGCCGTAAAGGTCACTTAGTTAAGTTTTGCTATGATAGACTTAATGCTTCACATCATAATGTTTGGGTTCGAAATACTAACTTTCAAGGACCCAAGAAAATTGGGTACCAAAGTTAATAATTTGTTAAATGATGTAGGTACTTTTCAAGGCGCAACGACGTAAAGGATTGTGGTATCTTGATAGTAGTTGCTCTAGGCACATGACTTGGGATATCAACACTTTGCAACCCTATCAAGATACCATGAAGGTGGCACCGTCACCTTCGGAGATGATACCAAGGGTAAAATCATCGGTATTGGTAATGTTAAACTTGGTACATCCCCTCTAATAGAAAATGTTGTTTTACTTGATGGCCTCAAGCATAATCTCTTGAGTGTTAGTCAACTTTGTGATAAAGGTTTTGATGTTGTTTTGATAATTTAGCTTGTAAAGTTTTTGATAGACTATCCAACACATGTATATTTTTCGGTTTTCGTGAAAGCAATATATACATGATTGATTTGTCTAATATGTCTTGCAATATTACTTGTTTAAAAGCCCTCGATGATGACTCTTGGTTGTGGCATAGAAGATTAGGCACATTTCTTTTGACCATCTATCTAGGTTAAATAACAAGGAAATGGTGAAAGGTATTCCTTGCTTGAACTTTGAAAAGGACCGCGTTTGCGACGCGTGCCAACTTGGGAAACAAACCAAGTCCTCTTTCAAGTCAATCAAGAATATCATGACATCACGTCCCTTGGAGTTGATCCATATGGATTTGTTTGGTCCTACTCAAACTAAAAGTCTAAGTGGGAATCGTTTTGCATTTGTTTTGGTTAATGATTTTTTGCGTTTTACATGGGGTTTCTTTTTAGAACATAAAAATCAAGCCTTTTCACATTTTCAAGCCTTTAAGAAAGAGTTAAAAAGGAAAAAGATTCTTCAATTTTAAGAATAAGAAGTGATAGAGGTGGTGAATTCATTAACCTACCCTTTATTACTTTTTGGAAGAACATGGAATTAAGCATGAATTATCTTGTCCTAGAACTCCACAACAAAATGGAATAGTTGAGCGGGAAAATCAGACATTACAAGAGATGGCTAGGACAATGATTAATGAATATGGTCTCCCACATTATTTGTGGGTCGAGGCCGTTAATACATCATGCTATATATCAAATCGTGTTTTCTTATGCGAAAATTCTTCAAAAACTTCTTTTGAGATTTATTTTTCTAGAAAGCCTAATGTTTCATACTTTAAAGTTTTTGGATGCAAATGCTTTATTTTGAATACAAAAGATAATTGGAAAATTTGATGCAAGGTCTTATGAAGCAATTTTTGTTGGTTACTCAAATACTAGTAAAGCGTATAGAGTTTTCAACAAGTCATCTTTGACTATTGAAGAATCTATACATGTAAAATTTGAGGAATCTAATATGTTTGTTAAGAATGTTGTAGAAATAGATTCTTTGCATGAAGGCATGGAGAAAGTCACTTTGGAGGACTCACCTAATATTGAAGACAATCCAAAGGATGATGAAGGAAATGAAGCTAAAGAAAAGGAGGCTCAAGGAAATAAAATTCAAGGAATTGAAGTGGAGCCTACTCAACAACTTCCAAAGGATTGGAGATACAATCCACATCATCCCAAGGACCTTGTTTTAGGTGAAGTATCTCAAGGGGTAACTACTCGTTCTCAACTTCATGATTTTTGTGGACACTATGCTTTTATTTCTCACTTTGAACTCAAAAGCGTCCTCGAAGCCGAGGCCGACTCATATTGGTTGCTAACCATGCAAGAGGAACTCAATCAATTTGAGTGCAACCAAGTTTGGCACCTTGTTCCTAGGCCCACGATAGACCAACAATTGGTACTAAGTGGATCTTTAAGAACAAGTTGGATGAGTCAGGTAATGTTACTAGGAATAAAGTTAGGTTAGTTGCCCAAGGTTACACTCAAATTGAAGGTATCAATTTTGAAGAAACCTTTGCACCCGTAGCACGGCTTGAAGCCATACGGATGACACTTGCATTTGCTTCATATAAAGATTTTAAGCTTTTTCAAATAGATGTTAAAAGTGCTTTCTTAAATGGATTTATTGAAGAGGAAGTGTATGTTGAACAACCCCCTGGGTTTATTGATCCTACACATCCGGATTTAGTTTTCAAACTTGACAAAGCTCTTTATGGTTTAAAACAAGCCCCTAGGGCTTGGTATGAAAGGCTTCTTCATTTCTAATTTCAAATGGATTTAAGAAAGGAAAAATTGATACTACTTTATTTATAAAACATGTTGAAAATGATATTCTTATTGTGCAAATTTATGTGAATGATATCATTTTTAGTTCTACTAATGAACCCTTTGCCAAGCTTTTGAATCATGCACGAAGGAAGAATTCGAAATGCCTATGATGGGTGAGCTCAACTATTTCCTTGGTCTCCAATCAAGCAAAAAAAGGATGGGATCTTCATCAATCAAGCCAAGTACACAAAGGAACTTATCAAGAGATTTGCACTTGAAGGAGCTAGAACTAGCAAAACTCCCATGGCAACAACACCAAGTTTGACAAGGATGAACAAGGTAAAAGTGTAGACATTAAGCTTTATCGGAGCATGATTGGTAGTTTATTGTATTTGACGGTTAGTAGGCCGGTATTATATTTTTGTGTATGTCTTTGTGCTCGTTTCAATCATGTCCTAAGGAGTCTCATTTAGTAGCGGTAAAACGCATTATTAGATACCTTAAGGGCACAATTGAAATGAGTTTGTGGTATCCGAAAATCGGACTATTTGAAATGAGAGTTTTTCGGATGCCGACTATGCGGGTTGTAGGGTAGATAGAAGAGTACAAGTGGAACATGTCAATTTCTTGGTAATGTCTTGTTGGTCTTCTAAAAAGCAAAATTCGGTAGCCCTTTTAACCGCCGAGGCGGAGTGTTGCAGCCGGAGCTTGTTGTGCACAATTCTTTGGATGAAACATACTCTCTTTGACTATGATTTGCTTTTTGATCATATTAAAATATTTTGTGATAATACTAGTACTATTCATATGACAAAAAATGCAAATCACATAGTAAAACTAAGCACATTGACATTCGGTATCACTTTCTTAGAGATCACTATGAGAAAGGTGATATTTATATTGATTATGTTTCTACCGATTTTCAGCTTGCCGATATTTTTACAAAACCTCTAGACTATGCTAAATTTCTTTATTTGTGGTCAGTTGAATGTTTGTATTTTGGATTCTTGAAGAAAATATTTTTTTAACTATGTTTACGCTTTTTGATATATGACAAAAAGGGGGAGAAAAAGTTTAGTAAGTTTAGTTTGAATGCATTTGAGTTTTCGTTTGTTTGTATGCATTAAGTTTTGTATGTAAGTCTTTCTTTTATGTATATAGCCATTTGATTATATACATTATTCGTTTATACATAGCATAATTTGAGGGGGAGCTTCCAAGCTCCTTTCCCTTAAAAATAACTTATATGTTTGTCATCATCAAAAAGGGGAGATTGTTGGCCAAGGTTACAATCACCCGTTTTGTTGAGTTTTGATGATTACAAACAGATATAGTTAGTTGTACTAATCATGTTTATTGTTTAAGTGTATTTCAGGGTTCTAAAGATTCATGGAGTTTTCTTCTCTAAAGAAGGTTGTTTGACTCAAGTCAGTTCAATTTGGGTTTAAGAATCAAGCTTGCAAGATTATATTGAGAAGCCCACTTGAAGATTTGTAGCCTAGAAACCATGTAAGACTTAGTTTGTTAAAGTTGAGGTTGGGAAAATGGCTATACACACACACCCCCTTCAAAATACAGTTTTTATTTTTGGTATTTGTTTTAGTTCATGCCTTGATAAATATACATGTCTCAAATTTTTACAAAATTTTACATCATGTATATCTATCTTTCCACCATGATACTTAGTCATATATCCCTACAAATTATTTGAAAAATTTTCCAAGTCCAGAAAAATTTCCATTCTGTAAACTGTTTCAGGCCTGGGGGTCGACCGCTCCTATTCCAGGCCAGGACGGTCGACCGCCCCGGTCGACGCGTCCTGTGTCCAGGACGTGCACGCTTGTGCACGTCTGTCGGTCGACCGACCGGTCGACCGACCTAAAACAGTTGCTCTCTGTTTTTTGTCGGTCGACCGTATCGGTCGACCGAGCCCAACGGCTATTTTCCAGCAGGGCTACCGGTCGACCGGGCCGGTCGACCGACAAGCCTGCCAGTTGCCAACGGCTCTTTCCTCTTTGGTGAAAATCTGAATTCTGATTTCATTCATGTTTTGTGGCAGAGTTTTTCTGAGCTTTGGGGATTATTTTCTAACCAAATAAACTTAATTTAATGTGTTTTAATCCCCTCCTCTCCCTATAAATAGAGGAGAATGGTCTCTTGCAAAAAACACCAAGAAAAATCCCTAGTTTACAAGTTTTCAAAAGAAAGAAAAAGTTTCAAAGCTCTCAATTCTCCATTGCTTTCTTAGCCATTGATTTTCAGTTGTGTTTGCAAGCATTTTCATTTACAACTGAGTTTGTTTTCACCACCATTCTAGAGTCAAAAATTCCCTCCTCATTCTATAAGGAAGTTGTAAAGAGAAGTTTGTAAGAAGTTTGTGATCCTTTTGGTGATCACTTGGCTACTTGTTCCTTCTTCTTGTTCTTGTTGAGATACCTCTTCGGTAGAGGATTGTATTGGTAGAGTTCGGTACTCGGTCTTCGGTAGACCTTGTAAAGTTCCTCGGTGGATAGTGGAAACCCTTAACGGCGGTGAAGGCGGGAAGTAGAGCGGTGGCTCGAACCTCGAAACAAATACTTTGTGTTTGCGATTGATTTTCTCTTGCTCTCTATTGCTCTTACTTTCTTGCTTTTGATATTGCTATTCTTTCATACTGTAACTCCCCGATCCCACGGATACGGAGACGTCACTGCGACGTATATACGCAGGTCAAAAGGTGCCCCCACGTATACACGCTAAGCATAAAAGTACAACAAGGATCAGAGTGCACGACAAAGCGTGATTTCCATACATATGCCAACATAAAAGTACAAGTACAAGTCATCATAGATATGATAAAATATTACACATTCCATGTATCTTTTATCACCACCAAGTCCAAAAGTAAAAGATACAATATAAACACAAAAAAGGCTCACGAGTAGGATGAAGATCCCGTGAGTCAAAAGGAGAGATCCGGCACAGGGACTGGAGCTAATCTGCCTGCTCACTAAAGAAAGCTCGATCGTCCGTGGATGGCTCCACTTCGATCCAAGCTCGGAACCTGAACATACAAATCCAAGGAGTCAGGACCTCCCGAAAATGAACAGGTTATAGCCAAGTGGCTAAGAGATATGAATAATAAGGATGGGTCAGCATAATGAATGTAAACCAACAAGTAATGAAAGCATAAAGAACTATAATCCGGATGCAATGGATACATAGTTAAAGTCTATTATTATTATTACTTGTCTTACTGTGATATCTAGCTATGTGACCCAGCGTCCCAGCGCACATAGATCCATATCCTAGTAACACAAGGTTGTTATTGAAACAAGCGGGGGTATCAACGAACTATGTTTACAGTGGACCCCGTACATGCCCGGGATAACGGTCCAGGATTGTTCCGTTGCTTGGTGACGGAAGCCAGCCGCTAGGCTATTCAGGAGGGACTTATGTATGCCCTTATCATGATAGTACTCAGGAAGAGGGAGCAAGCACTCCCCTCGGTCTCCTGGAGGCCCTCAGGTTAGACCGGAATATAATTGTACAATATACCTAATGCCACTGTAAACACGAACACATATCGATATCCGCATGTTTCCCCCTGACCCAATGTAAGTTGGTCCATTTTATACAAAAGTTGAATGCATCATGCTTGGTTCAAGAGATGGCATGATAAGTGGTGATATTCACTATTTAACATGTCATGAAACGAGAATATGTAATAACAAGTCATGAAGTTACAAGAGATAACATCCATCCAGTAATAGGTCAAGTAGTATCAGTTATGAAGCATGAACAAGCATAATATAATACACATGTATCAGGGTAAGATCCAAATTTAGAAAAGAAATCAACTATAATAAACAGCTTAAATTAGTCGACTAGGTGGAAGGTGTAGTCGACTGGTAGGGGTCTTAAGTCGACTAACAGTCTGGATTAGTCGACTAAAACTGGGTTCCAGAGAGTTGATATTCTGTTTCAGGGAAAGTTAGTCGACTAGGTAAAAGGGTAGTCGACTAACAGACACGCAAGTCGACTAACAGTCAAGCTAAGTCGACTAGAACTGGGATACAGAGAGTTAAGTTTGTTTCAGGAGTCGACTAAGGTGAGAAGGGTTAGTCGACTAGTAGTCTATAGTCGACTAATAAATAGGATAAGTCGACTAGGGCCGAGAGTTGGGTTTCTGGTTCAAGTAAGGTTAGTCGACTAGGAGGAATGTGTAGTCGACTAACAGTGATTTCCAGAGAGTTGAGGTTCATTTCCAGAAAGGGTTAGTCGACTAATAATCAGGGTAAGTCGACTAAAACTGTGTTTCAGAAACAGGTTAAGGTTCAACTAGAAGGGTTAGTCGACTAATGCCTAGGTCAAGTCGACTAATCTGGGTCTGTAAGTAGCGTACAGAACAGAATTTGCAGGTCGAATTTGAAGGTCAAATGTGTGATTTTGAAGGCACAAGTGAACAAGATGTGGAATACAAGTATACTAGGGAATTCACATGTCTTGGTGAGTAAGAATACTCACTAGGATTGTTATTCTGGAGCTTTACGAGTTCGGTAGGATCGTTGTCGACGAAAATCACCCAAGTGGTCTCCGACGGCGAAGGAAGCTACGATCCAAGCTCCAAGGTGGTTGCTTGAGGTGGAGATGAAGTCCTTGAGGTGGTTCTTGGAGCTAGGGTTGAGGTTGAGAAGGAGGAGAGATCTCTTGGTGAGGGCTAACACTTAGGTGAAATGAAGAAAAGGAAAAGAAATGTAAAGAGATTGTTTATATAGGTGTTAGGTTTTGTAAAGGAGTTGCAAATAGTGTAATTGAGAGGGGGTTTTGTGCAAATATGGGGAGGGTGAGGTGTCCCTCACTTGGACTTGGCCGGCCATGGGGGAGAGAGAGAATGAGTGGGATTTAAAAAGGATTAGGTGAAAGTGAGTGGGATTATGTGGAAAATTGGAATTATTGAAAAATTGGAAAATGGAATTTTGGAAAATACCGGAATCGTCCGAAATTCAAGTATCTCGGAACGACCCGAAAATTTTACTAAAAATCAAGAATAACATTTTAAGACTCATGGTGAAATTCGTTTGAAGAAATAATTTATAGTTTTAAAACTAAAAATCCCGGAATCAGTTATCTACCGACTCCGTTGGAACTTTCATAAATTCATAAAATTCCCAGAAAAAGTATTTAGATAGAAAATATGATTCTAAGAAATAAAGTCTAAAGGACCTTCTAGAAATTCCTAGCAGTTTGTGAATTAAAAATCCGAGAATCGATCAGCGGCACTGGTCGACACCGGTTTTGAAAATATTTATTAAATTCAGGAAAATTCCAGAAAATCGTAGAAAATATATAATATTGGAAAATGACTTTTAAAACTAAAATCGGTCAAATACAGGAAGTAAATCGAAAAATACGATCGAAAAATTGAACACGCAACTAAGTACGTATTCCGGGAACGGGGTATTACAATCCATCCACCTTACAAAAATTTCGTCCTCGAAATTTCATAAGGTGAAAGGTAACAGCAAAGAAGGATAACAGATAGATAAGGATGATAAGAAAGATAACAGTAGAAAGGAATAGAAGGAAGGAGTTTTACCAAATCAAGAAGTGAAGAGTTGAGGGTAACGCTCACGGACTACATCCTCTCGTTCCCATGTGGCTTCTCCAGGGGCATGTCTGTTCCAAGATACCAACACTAATGGTATGGCTTTGTTCTTCAATGTCTTGACACTTCTATCCAAAATGGTCATCGGCTGCTCTTGATATGACAAATCGGTTGTAGTTCCAGTTCGGAGTGATCCAGGATATGACTATCATCCTTCACATACCTCCTCAGCTGAGATACGTGGAATACATTGTGAACTCCGTCCAAAGATGGCGGTAACGCCAACCTGTAAGACACCTCTCCCACTCGGTCCAAGATCTCGAATGGGCCGATGTATCTCGGACTAAGCTTTCCACGAGTACCGAACCGGATTACCCTGGTAGGTGATATCTTCAAAAACACATGATCTCCTGCCTGGAATTCCAATGGCCTTCTCAGTGTGTCTGCCAACTCTTCTGCGACTCTGCGCTGCCTGAGGTGATCCCTGATAGTCCTGACTTTCTCTGTTGTCTGAATCAGGATCTCCGGCCCCAAAAGTCTCCTCTCACCGACTTCATCCAACAAATCGGCGACCTGCACTTCCTTCCATACAAGCTTCAAAGGTGCCATCTTGTATACTTGCCTGATAGTTGTTATTATAAGAAAATTCAGCCAAGTGAAGATGGTCTCCCATGATCCCTGGAATTCAATCATGCAGGCCCGCAACATATCTTCAGAATCTGGATAGTCCTCTCTGATTGTCCGTCTGTCTGAGGATGATATGAAGTACTGAATTCAGACGAGTCCCTAGACTCTCTTGGAGGCTTTCCCAGAAATGAGATCTGAATCTGGTGTCTCTGTCTGACACAATACTAACTGGAACTCCATGTAGACGAACTATTTCCTTCATGTACTTGTCTGCCAAAACTTCTGTTGATGACCTACCTGAATGGTATGAAGTGAGCTGATTTGGTGAGGCGATCAATGATTACCCACACAGCATTATTACCTTTAGGACTGCGAGGCAATGCCGTGACAAAATCCATGGTGATGTGCCCACTTCCACTCAGGTATCGGTAAAGGTTGTAGAAGTCCAGCCGACCTCTGATGCTCATCTTTATCTGCTGACAAACCAAGCACTGGCACACAACTGGGCTATCTCCCTCTTCATAGCATTCCACCAAAACTGCTTCTTCATATCCTGATACATCTTGTTTCCCCCTGGGTGTATGGAATATACTGAACTGTGAGCTTCTGCCAAAATCTTCTGCCGAACTTCTCCTTGGGGAACACAAATCCTGCTACCAAATATAATGCACCATCTGGATGAATACAGATATCAGTCCTCAATACAGCCTCTACCTGAGCTCGGAATTTCTGCAATCTGGGATCTTCCTTTTGAGCTTCCTTGATCTCATCTATCAATGTTGACTGAATCTGCAAAGTCATGAACTGTCCTGCCTTATCACCTCCTTGTACCAACATCAGTCCAATCTGATGATGTCTTGAATCAACTCCTTCTGCTGAGTAAGCTGGACAGCATTCTATTCTCTGGCATCCTGCTCAGTGCATCCGGTACTGTATGACCTTGCCTGGATGATATTGCAAGTCAATATCATAGTCCGCCATCAGCTCCAACCACGCCTCTGCCTCATGTCAACTCTTTCTGTGAGAAGATATACTTGAGACTCTTATGATCCGTATATATCAACACCTTATCTCCCAGAAGAGAAGATAATGCCTCCAGATCTTCAAAGCAAATATGACAGCCGCTAGCTCCAAGTCATGAGTTGGGTAGTTCCGCTCATGAGGCTTCAGTTGCCTGGATGCATAAGCTATAACATGATCATGTTGCATAAGTACACACCCCAGGCCTTTTCGGGATGCATCACTGAATATTACCATCCCTCCTCTACCTGAGGGAGTCCTCAAGATTGGAGCCGAAATGAGTCTCTGCTTCAACTGCTCAAATGCCATAGCACATCTTCTTCTGTCCATATGTACCTTTCTCCTTTCGGGTGAGCTTGGTCAACGGGGCTGCAATCCTAGAGAAGTCTTGGACAAAGCGTCTGTAATATCCGCTAGCTAGTCCAAGAAAGCTCTTAATCTCAGTCACCGTCTCGGAATTGGCCAACTTCACTGCTGGACTTTGCTAGGATCAACTGAAATTCCTTGCTGAAAAACTATGTGTCCAAGGAAGGCTATACTGTCCAACCAAAAGTCACACTTGCTCTCTTCACATGAAGCTGCTCTGCTGGAGAGTCTGCAATACAATCCTCAAGTGCTCGCATGCTCCTTGTTGTCCTTTGAATAGATCAAGATATCATCTATGAAAACGACAACGAATGATCCAAGTAGGGCGAGAACACTCTGTTCATCAAGTCCATGAAAAACTGCAGGGGCATTGGTGACTCCGAAAGGCATAACTAGAAATTCATAGTGGCCATAACGGGTCCTGAATGCCGTCTTCGGAAATATCCTGACTTCATCCTTAGCTGATGGTAACCCGACTGCAAATCCAATTAAGAGAATACCCGGGCTCCATGAAGCTGATCAAACAAATCATCAATCCTTGGTAAGGGATACTTGTTCTGATGGTAACCTTGTTCAATTTCTATAATCAATACAAAGTCTCTTACCACCATCCTTCTTGTTCGCCAATAGCACTGGAGCTCCCCATGGTGAAGCGCTTGGCCGAATCAATCCCTTGTCAGAGTACTCCTGCAGTTGCTTCTTCAGAATCTCTAACTCCGCAGGTGCCATCCTGTACGGAGCCTTGGATATAGGAGCTGCTCCAGGAATTGTCTCAATAGTGAACTCAATCATCCTCTTGGGTTGGCAGTCCTGAGATCTCAGCAAAGACTCCTGGAAATTCATCCACACCGGTACTCCTTCTGAACCTCCGAAGTAGTCAAACGGGTCTTCTCTTAGTAGACTTCACTTCTCCACTGAATTGGAATTCCGGTTGGCGAGGGATCCTGAAAATAATCTTCTTCTCCCTACAGTCAATAACTGCATAGTACTGACTGAGCCAGGTCATGCCTAAGATTACGTCGTACCCTTGGTGTCTAGTACGAGCATATCTATGGCCAAGGTCTTATCACAAAGTTCTACTGGACAGTCAGCATAAACTCTAGAAGACATGACTACTCCATTCCCTGTACTAATCCCCATTTGTGGTCTAAAGATCTAACAGGTATAGAATGCAATGCCACAAAATGATCTGAGATAAAACAATGTGAAGCACCGGAATCGAAGAGGGCTAAAACAGGTTAGAATGCACCTGATATTACCTGTTATCACCTCCTCAGAAGTCTCAGCTTCTACTTCTGTCAAGTTGTAGGCTTGACCCCTTCCACGCCCTGCAGCGTCCTAGCTCCTCTCTGGACTGGGCGAACAGCTTGCTGTGGAGGAGGGGGAGGAACTCTCCTGATCATGGTCCTTGATTCCTCTGCCCCGGTGGCCCTGGAAGTGCCTTCTGTCCATTCGGTCCCTGCAGCAGTGCTGGCAAAGCTTGGCCGGCTACCCCCATCCTTCTGTGTGGACAGGCTTCTATGGAATGATCTCGGAACCACACACCAAGCATAATCCATTTGCCCTATGGCAATTTTGTCGAATGTGGCCTGGCTTCTGGCAATAACTGCAGAAAGAAAGTGGCTGGGCCGTCTGGTAAGGAGCTGGTCTGAATGGTTGCCTCATCGCCTGAACCTCGCTTCGCTGCTTGTAAGGGCTTCCTCTTCCCATTGGTGGAAAATGGCCTCTTCATGGCCTGGTTCCTCATCTGGCTCTCTTGCTTCTTCTCTAGCACGCTCCACCTCTCGAGCTATGGTGAGAACTTCTGAATAAGTCTTCAGCTGCTGGGGCATTAAGAAGACCTGAATAATCCATCTGCAAGCCCTGCTGAAATCTGCTAGCCGCTTCTCATCAGTTACATGTACGGCGCAAAGCGGCTAAGCCTGAAAATTCCGCGGCATACTCATCCACGGATCTATTCCCTGCTGAAGTCTGATGAACTGCTCTTCCATGTCCTTCTGAGCAGTGGTGGGGAAGAACTGTTGTAGAAACTCTTGGAGAACGTGTCCCAGGTGACAAGTTCTCCAGTCTGGCCTCCTCCGCTAGCCACCAAGTCCTAGCTATATCTTTTAACTGAATCTTGGCGACCTCAACTTGGTTCTCCTTTGGTACTCTGGCTGCATTCAGCAGATCTGATGTATCCGTCAGCCATTGTCGGCATCCAGGGTTTCTCTTCACCCGGGAATATGGGCGGTTGCAGCCGTCTGAAATTTGAAATATTCCCCGGCCTCTGTTCCTTAGGGGCTGCCAACTCCTGCGAAGAAGTTCGGTCTGTTGCTGCTGGTTCTCCATCAGGTTTGAATGACCTCAGAATGTCCACATTCTCTCCCGTGGGTCCATTCGATGCTTGTCGGAATGGTTTCGTCCCGTCCTTCTCTCCATACCGAATTGGGATAAGATAACTGGAATTAGAAAAATGGAAGGAGTTTAGGACACAAGGGAAGGATCAAGAAGGGATCAAGAAGGACTAGATAACTTTGTACATTGTAGTTGGCAATAGCAAATTGCTAGAATTTGCTGCTTGATTGTACTATAGGTGTGAGAGCCTAGGGCTTGATACCAACCTGTAACGCCCCGATCCCACGGATACGGAGACGTCACTGCGACGTATATACGCAGGTCAAAAGGTGCCCCCAGTATACACGCTAAGCATAAAAGTACACAGGATCAGAGTGCACGACAAAGGTGATTTCCATACATAGCCAACATAAAAGTACAAGTACAAGTCATCACAAGATATGATTAAAATATTACACATTCCATGTATCTTTTATCACCACCAAGTCCAAAAGTAAAAGATACAATATAAACACAAAAAAGGCTCACGAGTAGGATGAAGATCCGTGAGTCAAAAGGAGAGATCCGGCAGGGACTGGAGCAAATCTGCCTGCTCACTAAAGAAAGCTCGATCGTCCGTGGAGGCTCCACTTTCGATCCAAGCCTCGGAACCATGAAAATACAAATCAAGGGAGTCAGGACCTCCCGAAAAATGAACAGGTTATAGCCAAGTGGCTAAGAGATATGAATAATAAGGATGATCAGCATAATGAATGTAAAACAAAAAGTAATGAAAGCATAAAGAACTATAATTCGGATGCAATGGATACATAGTTAAAGTCTATTATTATTATTACTTGTCTTACTGTGATATCTAGCTATGTGACCCAGCGTCCAGCGCACATTAGATCCATATCCTAGTAACACAAGGTTGTTATTGGAAACAGCGGGGTATCAACGAACTATGTTTACAGTGGACCCCGTACATGCCCGGGATAACGGTCCAGGATTGTTCCGTTGCTTGGTGATGGAAGCCAGCCGCTAGGCTATTCAGGGGGACTATGTATGCCCTTATCATGATAGTACTCAGGAAGAGGGAGCAAGCACTCCCCTCGTCTCCTGGAGGCCCTCAGGTTAGACCGGAATATAATTGTACAATATACCTAATGCCACTGTGAAACACGAACACATATCGATATCCGCATGTTTCCCCCTGACCCAATGTAAGTTGGTCCATTTATACAAAAGTTGAAGCATCCTGCTTGGTTCAAGAGATGGCATGATAAGTGGTGATATCACTATTAACAGTCATGAAACGAGAATATGTAATAACAATCATGAAGTTACAAGAGATAACATCCATCCAGTAATAGGTCAAGTAGTATCAGTTATGAAGCATGAACAAGCATATATAATACAATGTATCAGGGTAAGATCCAAATTTTAGAAAAGAAATCAACTATAATAAACAGCTTAAATTAGTCGACTAAGTGGAAGTGTTGTAGTCGACTGGTAGGGTCTTACGTCGACTAACAGTCTGGATTAGTCGACTAAAACTGGGTTCCAGAGAGTTGATATTCTGTTTCAGGGAAAGTTAGTCGACTAGGTAAAAAGGGTAGTCGACTAACAGACACGCAAGTCGACTAACAGTCAAGCTAAGTCGACTAGAACTGGGATACAGAGAGTTAAGTTTGTTTCAGGAGTCGACTAAGGTGAGAAGGGTTAGTCGACTAGTAGTCTATAGTCGACTAATAAATAGGATAAGTCGACTAGGGCGAGAGTTGGTTTCTGGTTCAAGTAAGGTTAGTCGACTAGGGAGGAAATGTGTAGTCGACTAACAGTGATTTCCAGAGAGTTGAGGTTCATTCCAGGAAGGGTTAGTCGACTAATAATCAGGGTAAGTCGACTAAAACTGTGTTTCAGAAACAGGTTAAGGTTCAACTAGAAGGGTAGTCGACTAATGCCTAGGTCAAGTCGACTAATCTGGGTCTGTAAGTAGCGTACAGAACAGATTTGCAGGTCGAATTTGAAGGTCAAATGTGTGATTGAAGGCACAAGTGAACAAGATGTGGAATACAAGTATACTAGGGAATTCACATGTCTTGGTGAGTAAGAATACTCACTAGGATTGGTTTATTCTGGAGCTTTACGAGTTCGGTAGGATCGTTGTCGACGAAAAAACCCAAGTGGTCTCCGACGGCGAAGGAAGCTACGATCCAAGCTCCAAGGTGGTTGCTTGAGGTGGAGATGAAGTCCCTGAGGTGGTTCTTGGAGCTAGGGTTGAGGTTGAGAAGGAGGAGAGATCTCTTGGTGAGGGCTAACACTTAGGTGAAATGAAGAAAAAGGAAAGAAATGAAAGAGATTGTTTATATAGGTGTTAGGTTTTGTAAAGGAGTTGCAAATAGTGTATTGAGAGGGGGTGTGCAAATATGGGAGGGTGAGGTGTCCCTCACTTGGCCACTTGGCCGCCATGGGGGAGAGAGAGAATGAGTGGGATTTAAAAAGGATTAGGTGAAAGTGAGTGGGATTATGTGGAAAATTGGAATTATTGGAAAATTGGAAAATGGAATTTTGGAAAATACCGGAATCGTCCGAAATTCAAGTATCTCGGAACGACC